>JAWNNH010000758.1:0-36687 GCA_035043045.1 Hirtodrosophila alboralis | reverse complement strand
TTGAAATGTGGTGGTTTCTTTTATATCCGCCAGATGGCGCCAAATCGAAATCTTATTTCAACCAGCTAACAATAGATGGCCGACTAAACGCAGGACTTCAAACTGCATTTTAAGGTAAGTTTACCAAAGTATATTTTAAATTAATTTGAATCAAGGAAGCAGTTAAGGAAGAATGTTTTATTCAAATGTTGAAACTCTTACAATTTTTCAGAATTGTTTCTAAAAGCAATTTAAGATAGAACTCACATAACCTAATGGAATTTTTACTGATAATTGCTAGCGCCATCTGCTCGCCAACTTATATAAACCTATTAGTACACCGGTTGACCGTTTCCGTTTAAAAATATTATTGTAAATTTAATGAAGTTCCCATTTAAATTAAATTTAAAATAAATTTATAAGGAAATTGTATATAAGCATAGGCATTTATTATACCCTTACAAAAGGGTCAAGGTCTATATTGCGTGCAAAAACTAAATTCGTTTGATTTTTAGTTTTTAATATTTTAGCAAAATATGTACATGCGATCGCGAATTTACCAAAAATTGAAGTTGTTTTTGGCTGCAACTAGAAAAACACAAAGTTTAGCGAAATGACAAAAAATATTTTAAAGCGATTACTCTATAATTATCTGCAATTCGAAATATCTTCATTGGTTTATTTTTTATGAGCGTAAGTAGCCGTAGCGAACGTACGAAATTTCCATCAATAAAAATGTTCCTTTAATGGAACTTAGATTGGTCTCAATGCATTTTTGTCTTGCTATTTAATATTAATAGACGAATTATTTAGCAAATATTATATATATATATTAACATAATTTGTACATATAAAATAAATATAAAGAATATATGCCTATAAAATCAGTTAAATGAAAAAAAAAATAATTTCTTAGGTTCTAAATTTTTAATAGTGAAAATAATGGTCTTAAATCTTTTAAATTCATTATATTATAAGAATTAACACATTTTTGTAAAACTATATTCAAAAAATTATAATATTTATGAACATTTCAGTTTTCGGTCGCGATTGAACAATCAGTGGAAATGCCCATATATAAAATTTACTTTGCCATTTCTTTTTGATGGTCACTCAAAATATTTGTATTGAGTTACTAAGCCGGGCGATAATAATTAAAAAATGTACATAATAGTCTCTGTCCACTTCTCTTTTTCCCTATTTCTCTCTCTCTCTCTCTCTCAATACTTAAATACCATTCATAAATTTCCGTTTCAGTTTCGAAATGGTGTTATAAAAACAAACATAAACTAATCCGAGCAGCTTCCTCTTTGTCCGTCGCCCTTTTAATCGTAATCTCAATCGCAATCGGAATCATTTTCATTGACGTAACGAAAATGCCGCTTAAAGATCTAGCGATGTACCAATATACATGTATATATATATATATATATATAATATGGGTATTACATGCGACATAATTGCCGCTGATTGAATTGAATTGAGTTTTTTTTTTTCCAAAAGGTGATGCCTTAGCATCCTCACGCCTTGAACATATCGTATGACAAAAAGCAACAAACCGACAAACTCAAACTCAAACTCGATCTCTACCCTTGATACTGGGACAGTGTTAGATATTTTTTTATGATAAACATATATTTCCTGGTTCTCTATTCTCTCTCTGCTGTTTGAGTAGAATATTGTACATTTCATATATTTTTTTTAATTTTTATTAATTATTTCCGCATTTTTGCAAACTTTTGAAAAATTTGTATACAAATATACGAAATTTCATGAAAATTGTTATACCACTTAGATTTTCCAATATTAAAGAAAACCTTCTTTAATTTGTTTTATTTTAGGCAAATCTTTAAATGTAGTTTTATTACAACTAACAGCCACTAAATTTTCAAAATAAATAGGAATATCAAAACATTTATTGATTATAAGCTCGTCATTCTTATAAATTTTTACATTTATCTCGATCATAGCTGGCCGAACTGGCAAATAAATCGGTCATGTCATTTTTTTTAGGCTTTTTCTATACTTTTCTTTAAATTAAAAAAAGTATTATAACGTTTTGATCTACGGAACAGCATTGTTTGTCATTCAGAGCAAAAAAATATTCCGTCTGTAGAAGCTTGTAATTATTTTGAGAAAATGTAACTCAGCTTATTTTATTTTTACACCCTGTAAAATTTCTAAAAAAAAGGGGTACAATTCCAAAGTTGTGGTTAATTTTGAAGAGGCATATATACATGTATATATATATATATATAGATATAAATCATTTCTATCTGACTGACTGACTGATTGACGACTCACGAACTGGCCAACCGGTAATAGCTAGAAACATGCTATATTTACTGTAGCTTCCTATTATATCGTAGGATTTCACGCTGAAAAAATGTTGTCAAAAATATATCAAGAAGTGGGTTAAAAATCAATTTGAAAATTGTATAAAAATTTCAGCTGGAGCTTACCAAGTGGCACCGGTAGACTATAATCAAAGTGACTTTGTAGAATATGATTAGTTTTTTTATTCGTTTTTTTTCTTTTACCAAGACCGTAGCAACGTACGCCGGGAAAGTTAGTATTTAATTTAATCCTTTTATGCAGCTATAAAAGCTGTATAACTTTTGGGCAAAGAACACCAAATTTATTCAAGTTAAGGTTAAATATAAATAAAAATAAAAATTCTATGTTGCCACCATTGGAACTTTAAAGTCTACACTGTTCGATTTAAATATCCGTGAGGAACTTGAGTAGCTAGGACTGGGTGCAGTGTTCCGTAGTCTTGTTTATTTGACTGAAGTACTCTTTCCTATCAAAGTATTTTGTATGATTCTTTATTTTTTTCATTTCTTCATTTTTTCCAGTGTACATTTACAACAGAATATTTGTTTATGTCTGTTTCTGATTCCGTATTTGTGTTTATTTTAACGGCAACTCAATGCAAATTTCGAAAAAATAAAATAAAACTAAACTGTTCTATTTAAAATATATATATCCGTCAATGTCTGTGCCATTCATTAGTCAGACTGTGCATTGGAATTTGTTTTAGTTTGTTTATAGTATCCTGATGAGCTGTAGCCTGTTTGGAAAATTAAACATTTGGCTGGCTGTTGGCTGAGAGGCCTAAGGGCCAATTTAATAAAAACAGATCGCTGCACACACATTGTATTCCATGGTATCCTTTTGGCAGGTCCTGGTCAAAAAAAATCATACAATTCCATATGTAAGAACTAAATTTATAAGTACAACCTAATGCTATACTTTATATAGTATGAATTGTGAAAAGAAAAATTAAAAATTAAAAATTAAGTATACACAAAGGACATTGAAATGTAAGTATTGTCGCATAGAGCAGAAGCTAAAGATTATGTTAATTGCATTTAAATGTATTTTGTAAAAATATATAATGTCACGTCGGCATATAAAAATATATTAGGTAAAATAAAAAACAGCTGTATAAAAAAAAAAGAATTTTCACTTTTTAATTATTCTAAGTATAAATCGACAAACTGAAAATTTTGTGTTGTATTTTTTTTTTTGGATATATACATTTTTCTACGATGTGATCTATTTGATTTCAGAACTATAACTGAATATTTGTAATAAAAAGCTCAGGGGGAACGATTTGCTCGAATGACAGTTGGCCAACTTTGATTGGAAAGAATCTGTTAACATATTACACAAGCTTAGAAATATATAACATATAAAAGAATGTGAATGAATAAATTATAGTTGAGTATTTCTGCAATTGGTGAGCTAGGGGGATTTCATATATTCAATAATAATCATATAATATTGGGTTAGTACAATGTATAAAATATATTACTTATTATTTAGCTTATACTTGCACAAACAGGCTTTGTTCACACACAATATAGTACAATAATTTGTTTCTTTTATCATATTTTATTTATTTTTATATATTTATTAGTTAAATACATATAGTAAGTTCCAGTTTTAATATAGAATATGCATTTAAACAAACGTTAAACATTAAATCTCTATACTAATGTGAACCGATTTATGTCCGTTTTTATAACTGTCGCCTCTCAACGTGTTTGCTAATCCGTGGCAGGTCCTTTAATACCGTTACACGAACCAATTGGAACCCAATTTCAAAACGGAATCCGAATCAAATTTAGAAACACAAATAAAAAATATAAAAAAAATGCGATGTTTTATGTTTGCTATACCCTGCAGCTAACAATACTGGGTATACTGAGTATGATTTGTGTAAATTTTTTTACAAATATCGGAAATTGTCGTTGTTGAATGTTTTAGTCCCAGAGATAACAGGATCTATATGTTTATCAGATCTATTACTTTATATTCTTACTTTTCAATTTTTTAATGTTTCTTTTATGTGTATCGTTGTAAGTATTTCTATATAAAATATAATTATAATAATTACTACAAAATTTATATATAGTTTTTAACTAAATTACAATATAAAATGGCATAGGCCATGTTAAATAAATTAAAAATTATAATAAATATATTATTGAAGATAAAAGCAATTAAAAATCATGCCGAACTCAAGTGTGAAATAAAACTTGACTAATTTCAGGAAAATATGTAAATATTTATATATAATACATTTATTATAATTACAGAATTCTTTATATAGATTTTTGAACTAAATTACAATTTTTTTAGTTAATACAAAATTATTATACAAATGTTAATTCAGATAAAAGCAATGAAAGAGTTTGTATTAAATTTTGACTATTTAATAAATTTATTATAATTTTTTTAATAATTTAAATGTAATTTTTAACTAAATTACAAAATGAATAAATTTTAAAGTATTGAATTAATACATAATTATTAGTAAAATATTAAAGAAAATAAAAGCAAAATTTGGCAACCTTCTAGAAAATTTGCATTATTATTAAATATTATATATATATATGTAACTGTGTAATAACTAATCTGTTTATTTAATTTTTATGGATTATTATTAAATACAATTTATAATAACCCACCTAATATAATTAATGGCGTACAGTAAATATATTTAATATTATTTAATCAATACTATTAATTTTAATTTCGATATTTGGAAGCCTTAAACTGTCTTGGCTTTTGAGTGACATGAATCTAGGGTATGTGCCAGTCAAGCACACTCGACTAGAACATATATATACCTGTTTCATTTTTTTTCTGATTTATTTATTTATTTATTTATTATTACATTTGACTGATTGCCAAGCGTCGCGAGAGCCATACCTCCCCTCCAACCTTTCCTCCCTCTGAAGCTAAACTCATGTATTATGAATAAGTTTATTGTCGTGTGCTATGTCTATTTATTTAGTGGCACTGCTAAAGGGGGCGTGGTTGGGGGCTGTAGAGGATTTGTGCGACAGCAAAAGGTAACATAGCCCAAAAAAAAGCAAAAAAAAAAAAAAAATTCCAAAAAAAAATGAAAAATGCGTGTTGATTTCTGTTTTATGTAGCTGCCAAATCATATTACAGCATTTGTTATGCAGCAACCAGGGCGTATTTTTTTGAATTTTTTTCTCATTTCGAAAATCCCATTTTAGTCGGATCCCCAAAAGCATTTTAAAGTGGCAGCACGTGAACAACTTATGCATAAAGCTGTATAACAGACTTATTTATTTACAACTAAGTAGATGATGATGAACTTGATAAATATTTGGGAATATGTACAGCTTTATATTTAACTTATGCTGCAATGACATTAGTTGAAATTTGGTTATAATTGCTTTGGGATTAGAGCTTTAGGCGATCTTTAAAGTGCATGTAAAATTATAGCAAAAAAATTTAGCTAGCGAATTAATTATCAATTTATATAAAAATATATGAAAAAAAGCTAAGTGTTTTTTTTAAAGCAATTTATAAGATTTTAACCCTTGAACATGATATATAATATAGGAAAAGTAAAAAAATTTAACTTTTTTATATGTATACCTTACCAAACCTACGTTTAGTGATGCAAATAGGGCCCGAGATGACGAAAAACCACTTTAAAAATGTTCTTATGTTGAGAATTATTTTTTAAAAAATTTTCAAAATCTACAATTTTTATCATCATTCGGTAATCGCATAACCGATTTTAAGAAGGGTCTTATAGTTATTAAATATATTAGCGAATTTTATTTTGAGTTTTACAGAAACCTGATAATTATAAATATATATAAAAAACATATCTATAACCAGATTTATTTAAATTAAATAACAATATTATATTAAAATTACTTTATAATTAAAATGAGCCAGAGACCGCAAATAAGAGTTGTGTTTAAAAAAAAAATGCGGCCTGATATAAATATAAATGAATGGGAAAATACCAGATAAACTAAACTAGGATTCTGAATCCCTATACAAATTTTAATCTCAATACCTTTCCATTGGTATGCCAACTTACAATAATTAAATAATTTATTAAAAATCAATTTAGCATTTTTATTTAGCATTTAGCATTTAAAATCAGAATTAAGAGATAATAAAAATTAATTTCTATTATTTAACATTTAAAACAGGGACCGTACCAATTATAATAAAAACAAAAAAATTATAAAATACAAATTATTTATTGAGTTTTTTGAAAACATTGAAAAATAACTCTTATTATTATTTAATATAAATGGAAAAAATTAAAAATAAAAATTATTATTCAATTTTTATAATAAAATCGAAAATATAAATAATTTTTTAATTTTTATTTTAAAATAATAAAAAAATATAAAAATTATTTATCAATTTTTATTACAAAAATTAAAAATATTTACATTTAATTTTTATAATAAAAATTAAAAATAAAAATTTACAAATAATTTTTATATATAATTTTTATAATTAAAAATTAAATTTTTATTTAAAATTTTTTTTTTCATAAAAATTATTTACATTTACATAGGAATCATACATACAAACAGAATGATGAATAATTATGTTATATCAAGGATTTTTCCCTACATCTAAATAATTTTTTCCAGCTTTAATTTTTTTAAACATAACTTTTATTTACGGTTCCTGATTTAAATTAAAATTTAAAAAATAACTTTTATATTCAACTTAAAAAAATAAATGTTGATAAATTATATTTACTATCAATTTTTATTTTCGGGTCAGAAAATAAGAGTTATTGCCAATATGATTAAAAAAAATTCATAAATAATTCCTATAAATAAAAATTTTATAAAAACTACGATCCCTTATATGATTAAATAAATAATATATACAATTGTAAATATTTTCCAATATTTTCTGAAATATTATGTAAAGTGTGTGTTTCAGTTTCTTGGGTTTTTTGTTTAGAGATTTTTTAAATACTTTTAAGTTCTATTTCTTCAAACTCGTTCTTGCAGTTTCTGGCATGATTCACACACAGCTGCATAAAGGCATTAAGGCGTCAAGGAGCAAAAAGGATATGTTGCCAGTCTGCTGGGCAAGGACCTGGGCTGTTAGTTGAAATCAACAGCAGTTCCACATAGTCAACGTGCCACATACAGTTGACAGCAGTTACAAAGGGCAAACGCTGGCCTGAATTCTGTCTCTCTCTCTCTCTCTCTCTCTCTCTCTCTCTATCTCTCAATTCCTTCTTACCCGTCTGTGAGCTGGTCTCGTCCTTTTGAGCGTCCGTGTCCTGTTGTAGCCATTGTCAACGACGTGGAAAATGTTACGCTACAATTTAATTGAAAGGATAATCAGGCGCACAGCGGCAGCGCGTTATGTGAGGAGCGCACTCATTCAAAAAAGGGGCAAGGATATATGTATATAAGGACACAAAAGCCAAGCAGTGCAATGAATGAATGTTGCAAATAGAAATAAATAGCAAACGTAGACCAGGACCAAGTCTTTTGTTGTGCCCGTCAAGTGTCCTTTTTGATGACGCTGGCGATGACGAGGACGAGGACGATGACGATGACGATGTCGTTGATGATGACGTTTCGGGGTTGCTTTGGTAGACCTCGCTTGTGGCCGGGCATGTGAGCCCACAACGTGGCCGGCTTTGCTTCCGTTGCGCGTTGCCCTGATCCTCGGCGGGGCGGGACGCCTCAGGGGGAGCGCCTGTGGCGCAGGGGCGTGTTAAAAGACACGGCAGGAGTACAGTGTCGCCAGCTAAAAAAGGGGTCGTCAGGGCAGGACTCGCTACAAGTTTCAGTTAAGTTCCAGTTCGCCGTCAATTGGCAAAATGAAACTAAAAAATAAAGAAAGCAAAAAAAGAAAAAAAATTACGCTTGCACAAGCTTGCAAATTCATGTGCACAATCAAAAGGATTCATGCTGCGTATGCCCTTCCCGTCAACGAGTCCATGGCACAAAAGAGCCAACAGCAGGCGGTAAAAAATCAAAATCCAAATAATAAAAAAATAAAAAAATGTAATTTTAATCGAATTCATTCGCGCCCCTTTCATGCGAATAGTTTTTGTATTTTTGTTGATTCAGCATTCATTAAACATTTCAAGTATTCAAGTGTTCAGCTCAACGCCTTTGGCCTAACCTTATTAGAGTCCTTCACACCTCTACACACACACACACACACTACACTGCTCCTCTCACAGGACTTTCCTTGATTTGTGTTGTGCCAACAATCGACGGTTGCACAGCAGGCTCTCCCCTTCCGCAACATCTGGTAGGTAAAAAGGCATTCCTCCTCGTGCAATGCAATTAAATTGACTGACTAACTAGCAAAGCGACTAACTCACTTACTGAACGATTGACCAACTAACTGACAGACAAATCCCGGCAAAATATCCTAAGTAATTTAAACAAACAGCTTGCATTGCTAATTAACAATTCTGAGCATTAACACCGCACAAAAAAAAAAAGGAATTAATTAAAAAGAAAACAAAACATTGAGGAACGCCGAAGCCATATACCCTTGCAATGGTCTCCTAAAAAAATGTTAAATGCCAACTTTAATTTTGATATCTTAAAAACAAAGTTTTTCAAACAAAAAGTTTTCGACCGATTTGTTATTGATATAATGATCCTATTTTGTTCAAACTTGATCAGATTGTTCAAATCATAATTCTACATAGAATTTAAGATTTAATTTCACTTTAAGTAATACAAATTGTTTATAAAACATATATAAACAAGCAAAAATATTTAAGGTAATTCCAATTTCTGAAATATTCTAATATATATTATATTTTATATTAAATATATTTGGACGATTCTCTTTTTTTTTGTAAAAACATTAAAAAAATGGAGTAAATAAAACTCTTTGTTTTTCTTTAATTCTATTAATAAAAACAAAGAAACAAAAGGTAACAATTCCGTGCAACACATATTATTAATTGATTTATTTAATTAAAATGTAATATGTATACATTAAATCAAAAATAGATGTTCTTTTAAGACTGGGTTTTTTGCCACTCATGCAGCTCTCTAATTCACACCTATTACATTAAATATATGTTTTTCCTGTAAAAAATAAAAAATCGATTTGTATTCAGTAAAAAACTGAAAGTTTGTATATATTACAAGACCTAATTTCTGGAAATTTGTGAGACTCGACTGTATTTTATATTTATTTTAATCAGTTATAAGTTTTCTTTCATTGTTTATTTAGAACTATGCTTCAAAACAATAAAGCCTAAAGAGTTATAAGAAACTATCCATTTTAAATTTGTATATATTATGTAAATATAAATTTTGTTCATTTAAGGGCAAAATTTATTGGAGTTCTTTAGCGTTCTATGTAAGAGAACTTAACGTCAATACACATATTAAAAAAAAAAATTTTACAAAAAATTTTTTCGACCTATTTCCAATTTTAAGGTAAAAAAATTTTTTCGACCTATTCCCAATTTTAAGATAAAAAAATTTCGCACAAAAAATTATCATATTCTTAATTAAAATTTATATAATTGCAAAATTTGTAACTTAAACTTATAAAATTATATAAATGATTAAAACATATTTTTATTAGCTTTCAGAAATCGCTGAGGAATAATCACAACTGCAGGTTTTTCTCTGAAAAAAAGCTAAAAACAAATACTAGACCTTAAAGAATTTTTTATAGGAAAAATTTTTTAAGTCATTTTCCATCTTCTGGGGCTACATAAGTATCAGAAAAAGTACTTTTAGCAAATAATACAATTTGTATAATAATTCGTGTTATAAGACTGTTGTTCCAATATATAATCGCGATTATATTGTTATTATTATAATTATTATATTATTATTGTTTACAATTGATACAGTTTACACCTTAAAAATATAGAAACTACTGCCAAGTGCTATTTTTTTTTTTTTAAATACAATATTATAAAGTAGGCTATTACAAATGTTCGTTGATTTATTTACTTGACATTTATTTCGTTATTCAAATAAAAATACGCAAAACAATTGTTGTCATAGCGTTGAGTTTGACGCCATTTTCAAGGATGAAGAACGCGTTTACCCTTCATTTTACAAACAATATATATATACATATTTGTACACTTATATATATATTTTATTTGCCTGCTAAATTATTTGATTATTTGAGCTGTGACAATGTCGCTTTAGGCTAATGAAGGACACACAGCAGAAGGGTTCAATGGAATGTTACATGTGTGGGGAGCCCCCCCCCCAAAAAAAAAAGTGTTGAAAATTTCAAGTAAAATTTAAAGTATATTTAAGAAGTACTATATTGAAAATAGCAGCGGATGTTGCTCTAGTCCTGGTCCCGATAACGTTTTTCCTTTGAAATATTTTGCCTAGGCGCCACTTGACAGCTGCAACAAAACTGATTTATATATTGCGCCCAAGAAAAATCAAGAAAAAAAAAATAGGAAAAAACCAAACAGCAGTTGGCTGACATGGCCAGGAATTAATGGGAAGCACTTTGCAATTGAGTTGTCAAACATATCGCAGGACATTTACAACAAGTGCAAAGGCGACGGACGGCGCCTAATTTTTTTTTTTTTTTTTTTGGCAGGATGAGATGAGCTGAGGTCAGTCGAGCAGTTTTTAAGGCTACTAAGAAAAGCAACAAACACTTAAAAATCCACACACAGAGAGAGAGAGAGAGAGAGAGAGAGAGAGGGAGCATCGAGTGTCCTGTTCCTTAGCCTATTACTTAATCAATGCGCTCATTTGTTTTTAACTGGAAGTGGAGGCGGAGTAAAAGGATGTTGCATGTTTTGACACAAGGCGGCAACAGCAACAACAACAATTGTAAAAGGACACTCTGCCAACTGTTGTTGTTCTTTTAATTGTTGTTGTGTAATGCACTGTAATTGGAACTACATTTCAGTTAAATATTTCTCCTTTTTGTACACTCTATTTTAGGTGCCGTTTTTAACGCGCCTTACTCAAGTGTCTACCTGATCTCTCTCTATACCAATCTATAAGGATCAACAATGTTCTATGATATTTTTATCGATTTATGTGATTAGCGCGAAAGGAACTGCAGATATCGAGCAGAAACTCAGCACAGATGTTTGCTGTTTCGTTATATAATGTTTAAAAAACATTGATAATTTGAAAGAAAGAATCAAATATACATACATACATATATATCTTGATTTTATATCCTTGCTGCAGAGATATTGTTACGAAATGTGCAAAAGATTATTGAACCGAACACAAAACATAAGATATTCTTGATTTAATTATCTGTTTTAATGCAAACATATTCAGAAATATCAATTAATTAAAACTAAAAAGTTCTACTAAGAATGTTAAAAATTAAAACTCTAAATCATGTTATTTTATTTTCTAAAATATCTTGGGATGCGTTTGTCCTATTTACAACTGCTGTCAAATTACTTAAAATTCTTTTTTATAAGTCTGTGCAATAAGGATTAAAAGCAAACTCAGTGAATATAAAACAAATTTAGTATTGAATATAAACAACCACACGACTAAAATTTTTTTATAATAAATAATAATAATAATATGAGATAGGAGTACTATGCATCTGTTAAAAATAATAATAGGAAATTTATTAAAAAATTCCAAAATTTTCCAAAAACACTAGATTTGCATTTTTTTTGGCAAATATTGAAAGTCGGGAAAATATTTAGATTCGCAATATAGAGTTATGAATTAAAAAAAAAAAAATAAAAAATTTTAAAAAAACGATCTAGAAAAATGGGAAAATCATAGTTATACTAATTTAGGATGAAGTATTCTGGAAACAGTAAGTTTTAATTTTAAATTTTTATTATAAAAATAAATTTGAACTCGAATTTTTTGATCAAAAAAATGTATTCGTGAAATAATAATTTATATTAAATATTTTATTTAAAAATCATAAAGTAAATCTTATTTTCATCTTTTATAATAAAAATTGAAAATTAAAATCATTTGACATCTTTAATTTAAAAAAAATTAAAAAATAATAGTAATTTTTCAACTTTTGTTTCAAAATCTAAAAAAAATAAAAATGTTTTCAAAGAATCACGGAGAATTTTTCGATTTGAGTCCGATAGTACCCTGGTTAATGGACTGTTCATTTTAATTATGGAACCAAAGTATGAATAAATTATTGAAAGTATTTTTTAAATAAGATTTTAAATCTGTTAAACGTAAACTAAACACTTTGTGAATTTCCTGATTTGTCGCAGATGACACTAGGCCACAAAAAAATTATATCAGTTACCAAAACTACTTTTTCTGATACATACGAAGCACCAGATGACGAAAACCTTTTTTTTTTAATTTTTATAAAATCTTTTATTTTTTATAGCTTTTTCTCAGAGGTTACAACAATTTTAGCCAACAGAATTGTGCTGCTTTTCAAAAAAAAAATGTGTGAAACCTTTAACAATCTTCTAATTTTGCAGTTTAAAAAAGGTTATAACTATAAAGTATAAATTGGGGTGAATAAATTTTTTCGGGTCAAATTAAAATCGTGGCAAGCTTTCCCTTCTAGGAAGAATTTTTAGAAAATTTCACTATAAAACTATGTGGCTAAAATTAATTCCTAGCCCCTGCTGAGAAGCATCAAAAATTCAGATATTTTAAGGTACTTTAAGTTATTTAAGAAAACGGAAGCCAAAAGTTTGTAACTTTAAAACGTAGTGAGGTATCAGTCTGAAATTTGAAATATATATTCTTAAAGCTTTAAAGAAAATTTTAACAATAAAATAAAAGCAGGCGTGGCAGCAGCAAGAGCGCAACTTAACGCTCATACGCAAAATATTGTTTTTTTGAACACTTAAAAATTGATAAAAAAAAAAAAAATTAAAAATATGAAAAATTCAATATTATTTTTAAAAAATTTGTAGATTTCTTAATTTAAAATTTTAATAAATAAACTTTTTTTTTTGCAGCAGTTAAAGTATCTTATCTCGTTTATTATACATATTATTAGACATATATGCATGATCCGCACAAGAAAGGGAGACTCTATACGATCAAGGGTGTCTACAGTGGTACAAAGAGCAGTCTGCTAATTCTTCTGCCTGGCCACGATTCACATTAAACATAAGCCAGCTCCATTTCGTAGCTAACTGCCTGCCCCTTTTGAATAGTGAGTGTTGAATGTTGAATAGTGAATGGTGTATGGTGAATGGTGAATGTTGAATGGTTGGCAACCCATTCATTCAACTGACCAAACGCTTGACCACTGGGTGCGCATGATTGGCCTCAGCGTTTGGTTTACCGCGGAAGTGACCAAAAGGCGACTGCGCAGCCGCAGAGGATTAGGCAGCAACAGCAAAGTCAACGGCCAACGGCTGCAGTGGCGGGGAATTAAACTGAGGAGGGGAGGGGCATTGAATTGGCGTATTTCAAAAGCCATCTTCATTGTCCGCCGCACGACCGCCTGGCATGATAATGAAGCTGTTTCTGGGCAATGCGGCAACAATGAATGCCCCAGATACGCGCGTTCTACAAGCTGCGAATTGAGAGGAACTTCCATTATTATTATAGTCCATAATTGCCGCCCTGAGACCAGGCATTAGTGCCACGGCACGCAGTCATTCAACTGCCCCTCATCTCTCGTTCCTTTACCCTCAATCGGACCCCGGGTTGCTGCTTCCGCTTGGAATGGCAACCGCAGCGCATCGCATTGAGGACAAAGTTTTTGTTGAGTTCACTTTGCTTTTGCAACTTTATCGAGGCTCTGGCATGCTAAATATAAGTATATTTAAAAAAAAATAAAAAAAAAATGAAAAAGAAATCAACATAAGCTGCTCCGACCAGGCGGGATTAGGCGACACAAATTGGAATCTCATATTGCCCGGAAATATATTGCACAAATAAGAGCAGACAGCTAAACAAGACACAGTTTTGGCTAAGAAAAAAGTTACTTTAAAAGCTAAAGAAATGCAAAATATATTTACTCGTGAATGGGAATTTAATAAAACAATTATTTAAAGTAAGTTGACCTAAATTAAGTTGTCATTAAGTTTCTCTTTATGAAGGTAAAATAATTCAATTAAATTTATTACTTTCTGGACATACTTAAAATATATAAGAAATTTAATTAAAATTTATATTTATTTACAGTAATTAAGTTTGTATATATTTGCTTGTGTCCTAATATTATAATAATTTTTTTTTAACATAGAAAGATTTAAAAAAATTATTTTTATCATTAAGAATACAGAGCTCACAAAAACAATAATAATTTTAGCGCTACTGAAAATATTTCTTCGGACAGTGTTATTCAAAAAAACACGCTAGAATTTCTCGTATTCGTATTTGATCACAAATTTGTTAAATTTCAACCAATTCAATTCAAATAAACGTTGTTGTACTCAGAATTGATTCGTAATTGGTTGAAAATTTATTTTAAAATTTATTCCGAGGTAACTTTTCAATTGAATGGCGATCAAAGTCAAAAAAATGTCAGGATTTAAGAAAAAAAGATTGACAATCTGTTATTAGCTGTTAAGTGTAAAAAGTGCATCGAAATGCTTTTTTGGCCCTAACTCCAGATTTTGGTATCATCTGAAAAATTCAGGTATGCAGTAATATTATACTCGAATACGGATACATATACTCTTATTTAACTTTTGTATTTTTTTGTCGCTCAGCGTTATTTATAAGCTCAAACTTAACAGACTTTTCCGCTCAAGTACATACATTTGTTTTGTTAAATTTTGGATATAAAAAAACACTATATAGTTAGGAAATATTAAATAAAAAAAACTCAAATGTACTTGCACTGAAAATGTATTTAAATTTTGAATAATAATTCACAATTAGTATCATAAATAATAGGTTTAAGCTCGCAACACTAGGACTAAATCATAATAAATAAATTCAAATTTTTAATCTTTTATTTAGCACGAATTTGAAATGTTTTCAACAAGTGTCAAAAATTTTTATAAAATATTTGTAGCAACACGTGACATAAACCCAAAGCCATTAGACATTTTTCAAGCCAGATTCACTTTAACAGCATTTTTCTATTTCTATTTCTCAGTTTCAGAACTTAAGAGCATTCGTCATGCCATTGTAATATTAAAAATATATAGAATAAAGACATTTTTTTGTTTGATCACATTATTACAACAGAAAGATGCACAATTTTATAGTCTGGTCTCAGGGGACATCTTTACGCTCTGTGTCCTGTAAAGATTACAATTTTTCGCTAGATAATTTTCAATTTGTGAGCACTGTATATGTGGCAGCATGTTGCAATGTGGCAGCTTCTTTGCCGCTCGATTTCACACTTACGGGCACAGACAATTAGCTCAATGCAAGTCGAAGCAATTGATTCGATGCGCTATCATCATCATCATCAGCAGGAGCATTACTTGGACTATAATCGATATAATGTCACCTTAGATATTTTATTTTTTTTTTTTGTGGGGTCGACCGCAATCATTTGGCCACAGCGGGTACTCGTAGCTCTCTCTACGACGAGCCCAAAAACTCGTTACGGCTTATTTCGATACGGATCCGGAGCCGGGTATGGCAAGGACTCTGTCGATCGCAGCTCCATTTGATGAGCGTTGCGAATGCGCCCATTTATGGACATAGGGCAGAACCAGGAACCTGGGCATATTTGTCATGCCACATTTGCAGCGTGCCGCAGTTTTATGGGCACAAAAATTTTGCACATTTTATTTAATTTTTTTTTTTTCTGCAATCTTTGTAACTATGATGTATTCATTTAGCTGGACCCTGTGTGACACCCTGTCGTTGCCATCATCATCATCATCATCATCATCATCGTCGTTGTCCTGAAGTGCTAAGTGGCCGCGTGTGACCAATTTGTTGGGCACAGCTGCCAATGCCAATAAATGGGCAGCCCACAGGGCGCTAACCATTGTTATTCACCCGAGGACGAAGGACATTGTGTCCTTGAGCCATGGGTGGTACTAATAAGTAATAGTGTTGTAAGCTCGTCAATCTGCAAGGCCAACAAATCAGGAACCAATTTGTCACACATATGCATATGATTTTGTTAGAAACTAGAATCACCTGTGTTTATCAATACTGAGAACTGTATAATGCAATATATAATAATAATAAATAATAGTTTGGCATATCTTAAATTTTGAATTAAACACATAGTAATACCTTAAGTATATAAAATACACATTACTATTTGTTTTATGTATTTTCCATGCAATTCATCTATTAATAATATTCAAATTTTAAATGAGAAATTTTTTTTTATTTTTTTTTTTTGCTGTGAAGGCAAAGGAAGTTTAGATGCACCGAGTGATTCCGCTAGAGTTACACACAATGCTATCAAGAAACCTAAGAAATATTTAAATATTTATATTAATAACTATATTCACATCAAAAGGAACAGACACATAATTAAAATAATTTTGTGATATTTGTAAAAATTAACCGAAAATTAATTTATTTAAACAAATTTTGCATTTTTTAATATATATAAATATTATAAGAAAACACAGAAATTGCATCACAAATTCCTTTAAAGCCCAAAAAAATATGTATATATATTATTTTAAACTATTATTTTATTATATTTAATGACGCTCATCGGCTTGTGATCTTATCTATATATTGCGATGCTTATATATAAATTGTGTCACAAATTCCTTAAAAATGCAAAAGAATTTATTTTTAAACTGTTTTGATAACTGTTTTTATTATTTTATTATATTGACGCTCTTCGCCTTGTGATCTTATGTAAGTATTGCAATTTTTATATATATATAACTCACTTCACTTTTATTAATTATGTGATATAAAATGAATCCGTTATTATTAAATATAGATGCACATAATAAATTCCACATTTATTAATTTTTATTTTTAGAGATAAATTTAAGATTTGTCCGATAATTTCTCTTAATTAATTATTTATTTATTATTCTTTTATTATACTTATACACATTTACACCAGATACAGCATCTAACACACACCCAGTCTCAAGTAATTATATTTCCCTTTAGAACAATGCGTAAAATTCATTAAGTTAAATGTTTAATATTTACAAAAATTTTTTAGACATATCGTAAAAAAAAAAAAAAAAATAAAAAAAATAATAAAAGTAAAAATATCTATAACTGCTGCGATATAAGAGATATTCAATTTGTATTTAAATAAATTTAATCAAACCTTAATTTTTTTTTTTAAGAATTTTATAAAACTTTTAAATCATAGGATCAATAGAGATATCTTAAAAAATTAATGTATATTTTATGAATATGAATGTTTGACTGTTTTTTAAATATCGTCATTCTGACCAAATTAATCAGATATATTCTCTAAAAGGTGTGCAACAAAAATAAGTTTTATTAATATTATATAAATATTATAGATTATATATGGCCGCAGAAACGCCTCCAACAATGTTTTTAATATTTTTAAATATTCGTATAAAATATTTGAAATATTTGCTTAAGTTAAAGAAATCTATTGAGGTATTTTTGTAGTCAAGTTCACATAAGGTTGCATTTTGATATAAGTGTACATAATATTTAGGATTTAATTTTAGAGTATTATTTAAATTTAATGTGCCAGATGAATTTTACTTCAAAGGTTGTCATACAGGCTGAAAGTTACTTAGTTTGTGTCTACGAATATTTGAAATAATTTTTGTTTACAACTTTTTTAGGAAAGTCTAACCATTTATGTATATATGGCTTATGTATGTGTGTGTGTGTGTGTGTGCTACTGTATGTTCTTTGCAGAAAGGAAATGAAATGACCGGAAGTTAAATCAAACCAATTCAATGGCAGTCGAAAATTGTAAAAGATCAAAACCAAATTGAACGAAAGTCGATGGCAAAAATTGCATGCCGTTCACGTAACAAAAACTAAATACAAATATGTGCTCATTGTTGTTGTATAAATTGTTGTTGTTATTATTTTATTTGTTGTTGTTGTTGTTGGCAACCCTTGGCGAATAATTCAAATAAAATTTACACCTTTGACCGGTTGCCTTCAGTTGTCGCCATATAAATACGTAGATAGACTTTTGGTTGCCTTGCTGACCGAGGGACGACAAACGGAAATCCTTTTTCAATTTTATTTTATAGCAGACTACACACACACACACACGCACACACAGCTGCTGCAAGTTATAGCAAAAATATAAATTGAGTTGCCGGCCACTGAAGTTGATTATGGTCTACGCTTCACCGAATCTGAGCCAACAAATTTTCTCAATTCGGTTAAAAAATCAACACCAAGGCAAGGCCGCACTGAATATAACCCCAAGCTCCAAGCCCCTACTCCCCTCTAACCCACCTCTAACAATCCCATAGACACACACACCCCCTCAAAAAAAGCAACGCCCCAAAATCAGCTTCTGATTCAGGGGGCTGTTTTTCAACAGCAAAAAAAAACAGCAGTCGCTGCCAATTTGGGGGCTGGCCAATACCCTGGACTAATACACTAAGACTGTCAATATGTGTGTGTGTGTGTGTGTGTGTGAGTGTGTGTTTGGGGCTAAGCCCTGCGGCTCACATATCAGCGTGCATTAAAACAAAGTGGGTATCGATGTAGAGTCCGGGTCCGAACCAAAAACCGAACCGAAACACCCCACCGTCCTCAGTACACTTGGGGTGTTGACTCAATTTGCACAAAAGGCAAGAAAGAAAATGAATTTAGCATATATCGAAACTAGAATACCCTTAAGCTAATAAAACTGTATTATAACTTTAAAGATTTGTCATAAATAAAATATATATTTTAATTAAAAACAATATTTTGTGAAATTAAACAATTTGTGGAAAAATTGTGATAACAATTTTCTTGTTTTAATGACTTTGGAAACTTAATAAAAATTATTTTATTTGTGAAAGTAAAAAATTCGTGCAAAAATTGTAATAACAAATTTCTTTTTTACTAAGACTTTAGAAACTTATAAAAATACAAATTATTTGAATTACGTTGAAAACCATATTTTGTAAAAGTAAAAAAATTGTGGAATATTTTTAAAAACAATTTTCTTTGCGTAGTTAAGTGAATATAAATAAATAATATATAATAAGCTACTTAGCTATTTAAATATTATAAATTAACACAATTGTATAATACAAACTGAAATGTACAAAATGTAATAAGAATTTATTAAAAATTAATCACATGTGCCTTATTAACCCAGTTGCAAAAATAAAAAAATATATATATATATTTATTAATATTATTTTCGGTAAATAAAAAGAGATTCAAGCAAGTAAAATCAAATTTAAAAATGTTTGTAACATTTGTAACATTAGGGCGAATAATTTGTTGGGTTCAAAAAAATCGTGTTGAATAAAAAATAGTTTAAGGAAAATAAATTGAACAGCTCAATTTTGTTTAATTTTTAAATTCTTCTGAATATTATACTTAAAGAAGAATTTAACTATTTTCCAATTGTTTTAAAATAAAAGTTATAAAACAAATTACAATGCAAGTGAGGATGCGTCTAAGCTATTGACGAGCAGTGTATATCTACATAAATATAAATAATTATTTATATTATAATTATCCTGGTAAAAGTCTAATTATAAATTCTCAATTTGATACAAATATCTTAAAAAACTTTTGCCTTAAATATTAAAAAAATCAGTTTAAGAATAATAGAAATAATTTAAAACATAATTTGAAAATATTAAACACTTTATATAGTGCTAGCAACTGATTAATATAATGCTGCTCAATAATTAAATATTTTTAAAATACATAGATATTTTACAATAATATTAAATAAACTAAATTTCTTGTATAAAATCCTATGCAATACAAATTTAACAATTAAGTTGAAAAACTCAGTGTTGTTAGGGCAAATATTAAAACAAATAAAAGGTTCGGGTCATATTGGGTCTTCTTCTCTGGGAAAGGGGTCAGAGCTTTCACTTATTTAAAGTGGAAGGGAGATCCAAATTATTTACGCCTTAAGCTCCAAAGCCGATTTGTCCACCCATTGGCTCGATTATGCGACTCCCTCCCCAGAACTATTTTCAATCCCAATCCGAATTTCAATCCCATCTAATGCTGAAGCTGCTCACATATGATGTTGAGGTCTCTTTTGTTAATACACACGAGTATATGCAAAGCATTTGAGTTTTGTGCAACTTGATGTCCGTTATCCTTGACAGTCTCTTGAGGATTCCACGCTGACGGAAGTGTCGGTGCCACATGAGGCTATCCCGGCTCCGGCTCCGGCTCTGGCTCCGGAATTCATGCGAAAGCAGAACTAAGAATTCCTTGTCAGATGCAGTGTCAGCTTGCAGCACATGAATGACATGGCAAGAGGGCAAAGGCAGGTGCAGGGGCAAGTGTAAAGGGACAAATCGTAAACATTATAAAGGACGACAAAAGGACAAGTGTCAAAAGTGTTTACGCAACAAGAAAGAAAAAAAACGCATATATTCTCGTTTTGTCTCATCCTCACACTTATTAATTGCATTTCGATAATAATTTCATGCTCGTTAACAACTCCCGACACGCTGCCGTGTCCGTATTAGTTACAGGACCCGCTCCAGCAACGACTTCGTCCTTGCTCGTTTGTCGTTAAACAGTCGCTAATTAGACGCACATGTGTAACACAAAACCGCATTTAAGCGTTACAGTTGCAGTGTAACAATCCCAAGGAGTCAGTACACAGGTCGGGTGGGTTCATAAACAGGACAGAAGGACACGCACGATTATTTCAACACTGCCCTCCGTATATCGCCCTTGCCTCTGCCTCTGCCTCTGCCCTGCCCCCGCTGCCGCCACCGATGCGACGCGACACTCGACGAGTTCCGGGGAAGCACTAAAAATGTCCCAATTGTAACGAAATTATACACTTGAACTTCTTAACTTTGTCCCGGGGTCGCATATTTCACACTGTATGTGCGTGTGTGTGTGTGTGTGTGTGTGTGTGTGTGTGTGTGTGTGTGTGGTTGTGTTTGTTGTGTGGTGTTTGGTGTTTGGTATCCTTGTTGCCTGCAGGTTAAGCACTTTTGCATAGAAACTAAATGCAACTTGGGGGCGGTTGGTTTAGTATTAAGGCAACACTTTTTAAAAAGTGTTTACAAAATATTTGGATAACTCAGCAGAGTTATTATGACACAATTTAAAATAGCATTTATATCTGATATATTCAACTATTAGCTCATATTAAAACTAACATAAAATACTAAAATATATTAATAAAACTATTTTGACTTTTCAAAAGGTAAAGTGCAATTAAATCCGAATATAGTTGATGTTTATTTTATATATTTTTAAAAAGATAATAAAATGGTCTATCAACCTGCTATACAACAAATTTAAATCAGATTTCTCGCTTAGAAGTTATTAAGGATTAGGGATTTCCTTAAAATATGCCCTTTTTTAAAATAAAAGCTATTTTTTCTGCAATTTTTTCTACAAAATTTGAACTTTGATTTTTTGTCTCACTCTGTGGATTTATAGGTTTACTACTTCTGAAATAAATAAAAAAAATATTTTGATACCAGTGGAAAATGAAAATGTTTACCAAAATCTGGGTTATTTCGCTAATCTCGAAAACGGTATCGACAACCTATTTTTTTTAAATTTTATTACGGAATCAGCAAACTATTTCATATATAAATCGACATATACATTTTTTTTGCCCATCACTAGATTCTAGCTAATCTGAGTTTTAAGTTAGTGCAAAGAACGGCAATGGATCTTTTTTGAATTTTTTAAGAAAAAATAAATATGTAGTTATGTAATGTCTTTAATTGTTTTGTGCATTTCTCATTGCTTCATCTTCAGGTCCTTTACAAAGCAACTTTTGTAAAGTGCTACAACAGCTGGCTCCAAAGTAAATGGAGCAATCACAAAAAAAAAAGACAAACCCCAAAATGTTCAAGTTCTCCAATCTCCAACCGAATGTCAATTCCAATTCAACTGAACTCACCAATAAAAGTGATTCCTGCTTCGTTGGATATTCTTACATTTTTATAAATAAAAAAATAAAAATATCAATGCTGACTGAATGAGCAACGAGGACATTGACGTTGTCAATGATATGGCTGTTGACTTTAGTGTTCTTGTTGTTGTTGTTGTTGTTGCTGTTGCTTTTGTTGCTCATCTCGTCTCCAGTAAAATGCTTGGTCATCGCAACATTTGCATGCCTCATTTGAGTACAAGTTCCTCTTCATTTATTTATTTTATTGCGGCCTCATTCGCGTTATGAACTCAATGGTCTGTGGACATTATTTTAATAATTGCACTCAACAACAATAACAATGGCAGCAACAGCAACAGCGACAGCAACAGTAACAAACAACAGTAATAATAACAAAATTCAACCCCCAACTCTGCCCCATCTCCTACCCCACACAATATATATGTACATGCCTCACAACATGCCCCCAATGCCCCCTCCCGCCATTATTGTTGTTTGCCAGCACATTTTTGCTGATGGGCTCTTTATTACTCGCATTCCATTGATTTTCATAGATTTTTGTAATAAACTTTTGTATTGTAACTTTTATGTACTTTTGTTGTTCGACCGATAAACGAAGAAATCATCGCCGAAATTACACTAGTCAGCAGAATATAAAAATACTCCAAATTGAATTGGTTACATAGTTTCTTCGAAAAACTTTATTTAAAAAAAAAATTATTTTGATTCGCTTTAAGGGTATTTAACAATTTCTTTTGATTTTAATATTATATAAAAATATATTTTAAAAAATTGCATTTAACAATTTCTTTTGATATTAATAGTATATAAAAAAAATAAAAAATATGATAAATAAATGATAATGATAAATGTTACTACCATATTTCCCTTTTTATTTAATTTGATCAAAAGAAAAATATAATTTTATATAAGGAATTAATTGAAATAATTTTATATTATTTTATATTTTTAATATAATATTATATATATTATCTAAGAAACTTTACATATAATTAAAAATTTCATGGCTTAATTCAGTCATTTAACCTGTTAAAATAGGATTTATATTTTGAATGCCACTTGACATTAATAAAGACATTTTAAACCAATTAATCTTTGTAAATACTATATAATTGAATGATTTACTTTTTAGCACAGAAACAGACCTTATTGTTAACTTTTAAAACAATATATAGCAACTTAAGAAAAAATCTGAATATAAATGAATTAATAAGCAATTTTCTTAAATTGTTCAATGTTTAACTCATATTTCTTAAAGTATATTTTAAAGACAAATATGTCTTTTTAATTAGATTTTTATTTATATTTATAAATGTATATAATGTGTATATAATATTTTATAGAATATAATTTTCTACCATATAAACAGAGATGTGAGTTTAAGATAAATTATTTTTTGTAGATGACAAAAAATGCTGTTTCCCAAAAAAAAAACGTTAAAATTTTTTTGAATTTTAGTGAAACTATAGGAAAATCCTAATGAAATTACACAAATTATAAATATTATTGACTCTGATCCAATTTTATATGCCATTTCGGCCAGCTTTCATAAAATATGACAAGTAGTTTCACATAGGATATGTAAAAGGAAAATCGGGAAATATTATAGCTATATCTAATGAAATATGAAATTATCTTACTTAGCATATATGTGAAGAGTGATAAATAAATGGGAAATAATCACCCGCCTCTCTATCAACAAATTTGGCACAAAATTTCAAAAATCTTCTTCAGTAATTATTTAAAATAGACAAAAAAAAGTTTTTGAAATTAATTGAAAAGGAAAAAATATTTAAATTGCAAAAAAAAAGAAATCTAGGCTATTTATTGTTTATAATTTTGCAATTGGGTTATTAAGATGGTTGTGTTAAATTTTGAATAAATGTTTATTATTTATTAAAAATTGTGCTTCAACTTTTCCGTACATTTTTTATGTTTATCAGGAAAAGTAATTTTTGGCAGGTTAGATAGTGCTCGGCTAGTTCAATTATAATTATATAAAAAAATATATATAATTATATAGCTTAAAGTGTACAAAATTTAGGAATAAATATGCAAATTATTAAAAAAAAATTAAATAGATAATTGGCCTTAGAGATCTTACAAATATCTAAAATTAATAAATAATTTAAAAATTAATAAAGCTATTTTAAATGCATACATGCTTATTTTTTACAGATATCTTGTTAGCCAGTGTTATTAGTAATATTTACAAAATTGCGTTGCTCAGTCTGCTTTGGGTATTCTATATTTAGTATTCAGGATTGTTATTATTGCTATTTGGTATAGGTGCTAAGGACAACCGGAAAGACATGTTGTCTGGTTGGGCCAGCAGGCTCTCTAAGGATAATCCTCGGCTAAGCTTACACAAATGTTGTGGCCTAATTTATCTTGAGTGGATCAATTGGCCAAACAAAAACAAGGCCAATCGCCTAGCTAGATCAATGATGATCGATGAACCACCAAAGGGATCGCAAGGATCACATGACGTGCCAGGATATCTGAATAGTTGTGCTGCCATTGTGCCATTGTGGCCGGGTGTGCTTTTGTTTTGCCCACTGGCCATTCGATATGCTTCCTCTCAAAAGGGGATTAGAACAAGTGTGTGCTCCTAAAGGTTGCACAATGAACAAACTGTTTGTGCGCACAACAAAGGACATGCACGATCGAGCTGCGATAAAGGGCTATGATTAAGGACTCAGGACTCAGCCGACAGCCAGTCTAGCGCGCATCCCGCTCAAAGAAAATCAAAAAAAAAAAAAAAAAACATGCATTTATATAAATCTACATATATGGCCCATATATATTAAGCCTAAGTGCGGCTTAGCCAAATGCTAATAGGTTTGCTAATGTGAAAGCATTTGGCCACACATGAGAATACTACATACAACCTGCTTGGCCAGGTTTAAAACTATAGGCCTGGCTTAAACTCTGCCACACAATGCAACGTGGCCAGTTGGCCAATGGCTTTTATTGTGTGCCGCCCTTTGCAACTTCCAAATTTGCAACTTCATTGTTCAACAAATTGCTGAACAATGCAACAGCATAGCGCCGGCGCTGCCAGAGAGATCCCCAGGCTCAGTACTCAATACTCAATACCAATACCAATACCAGGTCCTGGGTTTTGGGTTTTGGGCTCAGGTTTAGAGCAAGTGCACACGTTGCTACATTTCTAACATTAATATTTCAATCACTAAAATATGCCGTCCTAAAATAACAAATCGCTACAGTGGTTCCGTTGCACTTCCATTTCATGAATTTCAACAGAATCCTGGAAATAGGGTATGCCAGGGTATGCCAATCAATATGCATTCAAAACTAAAGTAAGGAAATGCTCGACTATGGTCAAATTGATTTGTATAATTTAATAACTTCTTTTTTTTCGCAAATTTCTAAATACAATTGAAACATTATGATTTAAAAAATTTAATATTTCTATATTTTTTTTTCCGCAAATTTCTAAATACAATTAAAACGTTTTAATGATATCACTTTTTATATTTATTTACCTTTATTATATCTTCCAAATTAGCCAACAAATGTTCGACTATATACAAATTGATTTGAATATTTAAGTATTTCTACATATTTTTCCGCAAATTTCTAAATATAATTTTAAAAAATTAATGATATTATCGTGCATATTTTTTTTTATCATTTATCTTGCAAATGTGTAAACAAATGCTCGAATAAAGTCAAATTAATTTTAAATATTTAAAAAATTTAATTTTTTCGCAAATTTTTAAATATAATTTAAACATTTAAATAATATTGTTGTGCATATTTTTTAATTTAATTTATATTGAAAACTTGCCAACAAATGCTCGACTTTAGTCAAATTGATTTTAATAATTAAAAATTTCTATATATTTTTAGCAAAATAAATATAGTTTAAGCAAAATATAATTTAAACATTATAATGATATTATTGTGCATATATTTTTAATTTAATTTATCTTGCATATTTACCAGCTAAGTACATTAAGTCCTAAAGCAATATTTAAAATAAGCAAACAATTAAATTTGTATTAATTCTGTTTATATTTTTAAGCGCTATATATTTTCACATTTATGCAGCATAATTATTTATGTTAAGCAATCAAATTGTTTATCATTCAAATTAATATGCCAATTTTATTTCACTCAATAAAAAAAACAACATTACTTAAAATTGATATAAAATTTAATCAAACTAATGGTAATACTTACAAAATTAAATACAATTTTAAATTACATAAAAACACCTGTTTTTTAAATATGAAAATGGATATTATAGATTTTATTAACTTAAATGCTGAATATTTTATAGATTTCATTATTGTTAGATTGCATTAAAAAAATATTGGAATTTCTGTATATATTCTGTATATTCAATTAATGAATTTAAAAAAAAATGATATAATTTTGAATAAAAATTTTCTTTTAATCGTAATTGTTAAATATATTGCAATTTGTCAATAATAAAATAACAATAATATTTAATATTGGTATTTGGTAAATTGCAATTTTTAAGCTAATTGTCTATATAAAATATTTATTGAATTTATTTTTGTTGATCTTCAGTTTACACAGCTGAATCAAACAGTTTTCTGAAATTACTTGGAATTTATATATGTAACTAGTATGGTTACATACGAAATCAAGAACTTCAATATACCCCGACTGAGTTATGGCTTAGTTAGGAGCTAGAACATAGAAATGTCAAAGTTTTTTGCCAGAATGCTTCAACGCCATCCTACACATTTTTTCTTTACTTTTTTATGTATTTTTTTTTTTTTTTTTTTTTGATTTTTTGTAAAGTGGCGTTCGCGTTTTTTAAGCCAATGCCAAGAGGTTTTTTTTTCTTTTTATTTTTTTTCTTGTTTTTGGTTTTTTTGTTGTGCCTAAAGCGTTGCCGGGTTTTTGGCCCAGGACCTGGAGTCTATGTACCGGAATCTAGAGTGGACAGCACTAGGTTTCTAATCAGTGCAGCTTCCGTTTGCCGGGGCTGTCGTCAGTCAACATTGCGCGATATTTGTCAACAAGCGGAACTATAAATATGCATGCAGTTTTTCTTCATTTTTATTTTGTTCAAAAAAAATACCAGTTTAGAATAGAGTGAACTAAGGGGACTAGAGTGTTCCCAAAATGTTGAAGGGAAGCTGTGTCAACCCTATGTTAAAACTCACTGTACGTAAACGAGCAGGAGGCTTTGAAATTGCACTCAGTCAAGTATTGAAGTGAACTGAGCACAGGGTAAACTGAACTGTCGAGCATTTCATTTCATTCCAACATTTTTTCTGGCAGTACTACATCACATTTTTTTCGGAAAAATAAATACTTTGAATAGCGTTCGTAAATTGTGAGCTGGGAAAAGTGAATAAAAGTAAATTTAACCAATAAATAGGCAGAATAGATCAACTGTGCTAAATTTAATAGTGGCATACCGAAACTTTGAAGTCCCAAATACTGAATAATTGCAATATACATAAACGATGCAACGTCAACTACAATTGAAGCTCCCAATCAAGGGGTTGATGCAGCTGCAACGCTCTCTGACATACAGTAAGTAATTTTATTGCATATTAATGCTAACTAGTATTTTGTAAATTTTTGTAAATATTTTATTAAGATGTCAAGCCTCTTGCTTTTGTTGAGGCTATCAAAAAGGAGCAACAGCCAAAGAGGCAGTCATTCTGCTCTTCTGTTCAGATGAAGATGACAAATTTTTCACTGGGAAACATGAAATTTGACGGAAAGCTGCTGTTCAGCTATGAAAAACCGCAGAATATCCGACACTATGGTGAATACCGTAATTTATTGAAGTTGCAGGTCAGCCAGCAGAAGATAAAGCGCCACAATACCAACAAGTACAACGATATTGGCGTTAATCAGGCAGATAATGTGGGCATTATGCCATCGAAACAAAATCAGGTGAATAATATTGGGACTTCGAAGCCGCAGCCACAGTCAAATGTGCCGGAACAGTCAGGGAGTAAGATTCCATTTTACAATCCTCTCCGACGCCGTAGCAATGTTGATCCGGCACGTCTTCAGTATATTAAGGATCGTGTTAAGGTGGATGTCGATGATAATAAGGCAAAGGAAACTAAGAAGATTGACTATCGCAATTCTCTGTTCTCTGGACGTTATGATAAGTCTTATTAAATAGGGAATTTAAGCGAATTTTTCTGTTTTCTGTTGTAGAGTTTTAATCAGACGTTGCTAAATGTTAAAAAAAAAAAACAAAATTAATTGAAAATATATTTCATTTGCCACGGGCAAAGTTCTAGCATGTACATCTTTACTGTTCACTACCGCGTTTTCAGACTCCATTAATGCATCCTTACATTTAAGGCTCTTTGCAAATGCCTCTTCATACAACATGTTGTAGAAGAGTAAATAATAACGAGACACCGTCAATGGCAAAGGGGAATTCCGGGTATCAAGTATTGGAAACACATAAGCCGCCATGTAGCGGATGCGAGTGCAGCATCAGGAACAACAAGGACATATACAAGCACCTCCAGGGGGGGGGGGCTTAAATAACCAAAGGAAGAACAAAAAAAACCCCATGCCCCAAAGTTGGAGTTGAAGCTGAATCGGCTCAGGGGGTAGATGAGCAACAGCAGTGGGCTAAAGGAGGAACTGGTTCTGACATTGAAGACCCGATTTGCCCAGTCGATGAAGCTTGAAGATTGCAATTGATTGGCGGCTAGCTGGGTTCCATAGACTACTGTACAGGCAGATTTTAAGGAATATTATAATATGATTGATAGATATATAGATGGTTACACTATGAAACAGCATATTATATCCCGAATAACTAAGAGTCAATGAATATGTAAAATCGATTGCTGAATCCGAAAACAAAAAATTTTAATAATTTTTAATGGGGTCCTATTCGAGCTATTGCAAGAAGCTAAATATTGCATAGAAAAAGACGTCCCCGACTCCATAAAATATATATATTCTTGATTAGGACGATGAGCTGAGTCGATAAAGTCATGTCCATCTTTCCATCTGTATGTATGCAAAATTTTGGCTTTATCTTTAAGTTATCTTGATGAAACTTTGCACAGTTAAAGTTTGATTTCGTATGTAGTTTGTATGTAAAAATCAGCCCAATCGGACCACTATATCATATAGCTACCATAGGAACAATCGAAGACACTTCATTTTCATGAAAAGTGTTTGAATGGAGAAATTTTTTTTTTAAAGATATCACACTTGGCATATCGATGCATATTTGCGATTTGTACAATCTGACCAAGTTTCATCAGATTCAAACCACTATAACTTATAGAATATGCATTAATCTGTCCAATTATGTGCGTAGATCTATTAATCTTTTACCCAGGTAAAATGGCATATAAATAAATTATTGAATCTTATAATTCAACCAACTTTCTTATTATTTTATTTATACACCTGTAGAAAGGCTGGAATTGTCAGCGAATTCCAGAATCTTAAATTAGCATTGTTACAAATATCTTAAAATATGTTTGTATAATTTAATTAGAAGCTAATTAAACTAGACTTAACTTAAATCATTACGCTTTGCTGCTGTTGTTGCTTGGCCGGGTAAAATAGCTTTGCTTTGCAACATGTTAACGCATTCTCTATGGTCCTTATTGTCCTTGTTGCCTGTTATCGAGTCCTTTCAGCTGATTCGACTAAGTGTTTCGCTTTCAGCTCCGTTTGATGTGCACAAGTAGCTGCAGCTTTTGGCTGGTTGCTTTTGGAGTGTGCGCTTGCAAAATTGAAATCCAGTTTCCAGTTCCCAGTTCCCAGTTCGACTTGGATCCGTATCCCAATGCCTAACAATTCAAAAGTGAGGCAAAGGGGCACGCATACAAATCACACTAAACCGAATACGTCAAGACAGCCGGAGTTTAGCTGCAAAAACAACAATTACAACTACAAGAAGATAGCTTTGGCTTTCCCTTAAGTGCGCCCAACAGCAGCCGGCTCAATATCAAAAAAAAAAAAAAAAAAACAAAAAAAAATAAAAAATTCCCGCAAAAATCACATGGTCCGTGGGCGGCGGTGCGGGATGGGTACGTTAAAGACATGTACACTGCTACAAAAACCACAGTTGTTATATTTTTTTTTTTTGGAATCTGAAAATTGTGCAAAAATTTCCATAAATAATTGAAAATTTATAATAAATTTGATTAATTTTCAATAGAAATAATGATATATCATTAAATGATTTTTCTGAAAAAAAATTTTTTTTTCTTAGATGACATAAAATAAGTCGGATTATAAAAATATGATTTGGGCAAATCCTGTGTGACGTATGTTGAGTTCGTAAAATATTCTAAATTGATTTAATTTATTAAGGAAATAAAGTTGAAGATTTGCAGTCATATCGATAAAGGCTTTTTTTCTATAGCAAAATTCAGTTTTTTTGTAATTATATACTTCTTAGATGACAGCAAATAAATCGGATTATAAAAATGTAATATGGGCAAATCCTGCGTGTAGCACGTTAAAATCGTAAATTATTCTGCATTGAATTATCTTTCAAAGGAAATAAAGTTGAAGATTTGCAATCGAGAAACAGGTATAAATAATTTTTTTTAACTATTTTTGTTTTGGTTTTGTAATTAGATAATATCAAAATATGTAAACTCATGTAATTCAATACGGAGAAATTTTCCGCACACCATCGTGCACATTTTTGAATTAAAAAATCTTAAGTTTTTTGGGTTTTATAAATTAGATAGCTCCAAATTATATAAAGTCTTTAGTGGGGCTTGGGAATATTATAAATTATTTTTGAACAAAAGTTGAATTTGGAAAATATTTTCCAGAATTGGGTCGTGACGCACGTTACAAAAAAAACAGAAGCAACTTTCGAATTCTCATGATGTTCCCATAATTTTCAACAAATTTTGCATATAAACATTTTGCATAGAAAATCATATTTCTATGTGATATAAATTTATGTACATTTTCTGTATAATTTTTTTTTGTATAATTTTTTCAGCTTTCAAATGTTATTTTGCAGTATTAATTATTTTTCTAAGGCTGTACTATTAAGTAGACTAAGTAGTCTTTACTTTTTATTGACACTATATTATTACCCCACTTGTAAAACCTTTTTATTAATATTTAAGTAAATAAAATTGAACTGTTTTGAATGTACAGATATATCTGTACATTTTTTTTCGGCTATTCTTCAATTTTTTTGAGTGCAAGAAGCAACCTAAAAAACAAAATCGAACTCAAAAAAAAAAAAAGTAGAAGACAAAAAGTACTGAACAAAAGTTGACTGAGTACAAAACAAAGTCGGAACGGACGCGGTATCGACATCGGCACGCCTGGCGCTTGAGAGTTTAGCTTGAGGGCTTGGAGGTTTGATGGGTTATTTGGGTGGGGGGAGATTGGGGACTTGGTACTTGGGTTTGGGTTTGGGTTTGGGTTGTGTGGTACTAGGATTGACTTTGACTCCAGCTATATATCCTGTTTGTGCAGAGATTTAGCTTTGAGCTATGGATATCGCCCAACGCTGCTTTGTGTGCTCTGTTACCATCGAAGCTCATCGATTCAGACTCTTCGACGAGTCAAGGAATGAGCCATTGAGGTATTGAGGCATTGTAGGTATTGAAGGTATATATTGAGCTATTGGTATTCGACTTGGGACTGGTCGGAGCTGGGGGGTGGCCGTTTCGCCGTTTCGAGTGTCGGTGTCGTGCAGCAAGTTTACATGCTGTCAGTGCAGCTTTTTGTTGCCGTTTTTTTTTTTTTTAATTACATCCTCAACGAGGGGTGCATCAGGCAAAATGCCCCATATGGGGGCATGGTGCGCCTTTGGCAAACGGGCCTGAATAAAACAAAAAAGACACAAAACGACAAAAACAAAAAAAGTGCAGAAAACAGAGAAACAAATAGCATTGCATTCCATGACTACAAGATACCCAGCAGACGCGCTAGAGCGTAAGGTATTTTTGTTATAATATTCATTTCGAAATATCCTAAAAAATAAACATTTTTTAATATGGAGTTGTATTTAAATAGTTTTCTAGTAATATCCATATTACTTTTAAATGGTTTAAATTTCTCCAGCTGAACTGATTTTAAAGAATTAAAATGGCAAACTTTTTATTTTTAATTTAAATAATATTATCAAATTATGTAGATTACATTTGTTTGGTTATTTTGAACAAAATTAAGGGAATTATTTAAATTCGGAAAATTAGTTTACAGAAAACAATTTTAATTCATCAAATTGGTACATTTAAATATTTTAAGACATATATTTTAATTCATTATATTTATATTAAATATCTTTGGGTAAATATTTAATATTTGGAAATATGAAAAATAAGACCTCGCAGCTTAAACGTAAAAGTAATTTAAAAATGTTATTAAAATAAGAAAAATTGTATATAGATTAACATATTTTTTTTTTTTTTTTTTAAAATACATAAATTCTACAAAATTAACTTTGCAAACTGTTGAGTCTGTAACTCAAGTAGTATTAGAATTTTGTTCAGCAAATTTGGCGTATAAATCCTCTTTATCTAGAACTACAGGGTATGCGAAACAAAACCCATAAACTTTGGCAAATGCAGTGGCTTGGGCTTTGGCCTATGTGCAGCGACCGCCCTTAGATACCGCGTAGTGTCCTGTGTGCTCGTACCTCCATCGTCGTCCTTGTCGTCCTTGTCCTTGCCTCGCCGTTGACATGAAACGTGCCTGGCATGGCGCCTCGTTAGTTTATTGTAAAATTCCAATAAATGCAGTTTAAGCTTAAGCGCCTCGCCTGTGCTGCCATTCAATACAAAAATCGGCAGCAAAAGGTAAACCAAAAAAAAAAAAAAAAAAAAATTAAAGAATGGAAAGAAAATGCGAATCCTGGCCCTTCGTCCTGTCACTGCCCAGCAATAACCCTAAGGTAGCTAAAAGTGCGAAACACAATGTAAAAACGAAAGAGAAATTCGCAGAAAATAAGAAAATTGGCCATGGAACACAGAGAAGCTATAAAGAGGAACAAGCCAAAGATGTGGGATTTAGGGTCTGGGCTTTATACAAATTATAAAGTTCTGGGCCAGATAAACATTTGAAGTGCGCTATATTATATATTTTTATTTATTAAGTATGAAATAAACAAATACGCATTTTTAAGTATTATGTCTGATAGAAAAATATTAAAAAAACTCGTCAAAAATATGTACAAAAACCTAAAGCTTTATTGAGAACTAAATGAGTTATATATAAAATTATATTTTAAATTTTTCAGATTAAATAGAAACTTGAAATTGAAATCAAATCAAATTAATTAAAGTATTTAATTGTATTCAAAATTAAGTAAAAATTGTTGTTTAAAATTGTTTATTGTTACTTAACTTTGAAACTAAGCAAAATAAACAAAATTTTAACAATTTTATTATTCTCTTATAGATAAATTATATATGTATATATACATAAAAGGCATTGATTAAAAAATGAATAAATTAAATGAAAATACTAGAATAATATATACAAAAAAAAAAATATATAATTAATGACATTAACAAAATAAATTGGTTAAAATAGAAATATTAAAAAAATAAATAAAGGCTTGTGATTTTTATTTAATTTTTTTTTTGTTTATAGTAAAACACATATAACAATATTTAAATGTTATTAAATTAAACAAATGCATTTTTTTTATTGCGTATGGGCAAGATTTTTCTTATAGATATTACAATTGTTGTGCATTATCGGTAATTTGTATATATATTATAATAAAATCAAGATTCGAAGATATTTATATATGCATAATTTTTTATTATTATTTATTTATTGGGTTTGCCTAGCACTATCTAATTTATACCTCACCAAATTTGAAAATAATTTTAAAACTTTCAAAAAAAAAAAAAAACTATATAAGTATATTCAGGTACTGTAAAAACAATTGTGCAAGCTTCCAATTGCAATAAAGAAAATTCGAAATAAAGCCGGATTAATTATATTGTATAATATATCTGGTTTAATTATTGTATAATATTGATATTATAATATTTTATACATTTATTGGCCTTGGCGAATTCAAGCAAATATTAGCTTAGGCAGCGTATTCGACAACTTTAAATGCCTTTGTAAACCACTTGACCAGGCCAACAGATTGACGACTGCCACCCAGGCACTCAGTTCAATTGTGCAAGGGATTGGGACTGGGCTTGCAACTGGGATTGGGATTGGAACTGGGACTGGCACAGCCAAGGCCATCATCGTCATCGACATCGACATCGTCCTCATCGTCGTCATCGTCATCGTAATCGTCATAGTCATCATCAAGGACGAGTCGTTCAGCCGCAGCAGCAGCGGCAGCAGCTGGCGGGCAGGTAACGGTAACGATGTGGCACAGAGCAGTTGTCGCTGTCCCTGGATCTCGGCATCCTTTGCATCCTTTGCATCCTCTGCTGCCATTGGTACTTTGGGGATTTTGTGCAGATTTACATGCAAACAATCAAGATATGCCGGGGCTTTCAAGTGGCCCTGAGCTGGGACCTGAATCTGAGCCTGAATCAGGCGCCCGCTCTCTGACTCTGACATGGACGAGATGGTGTGTGGGGGTGTGTGGGGGTGTGTGTGTGGGTGTGTGTGTGGGTGTGTGTGTATGTGGAGGATTGTGGCCCGTACTTGTGCCAATACGTCATGTGCGCTTCAGGAGCGATATAGTCATGCATTTATATTAGAGTTGTTCATTGAAGTTCATCTGAAGAACTAATAAATAAAATTAGTAGTTCACTTTTGGTTAAAATAACTAATCGATTTAAAAAGTTCGTTCGTATTTTCAGTTTGATTATAAAACAAAATGCATTATTAATTTATAAAAAAAAATTATTTAAATATTAAATAAATAAAAGCCATATTTATTCGTTCGATAAGTTCTTTCGATTGTTTAAATCACCATATTTATTCGTTCGATAAGTTCTTTCGATTGTTCAATTCGTTCGTTTAGTTCTTTCGATTGTTTAATTCACCATATTTATTCGTTCGATAAGTTCTTTCGATTGTTCAATTCGTTCGTTTTATTCTTGCGATTTAATTCGTTCGTTTAATTCTTTCGATTGTTTCCTTACAAAATTCTAGTTCAGATTCTGCAATCGCTTGTATTTAATTTATTTGTAATAATCAAACTCACTTAATTAAAAGATGAAAAAAAGAACAAATTAAGTGAATTATAAGTTCGTTTGAACTTATTCCAAATCATTTGATACAACTCTAATATATGCTATTGATAGGGCAAAATGTGCGGGGTGTGTCATGTTTTAGCAAATGCTCCCGTTGCACGATTGTTTGCTTTTCACATCTTTTCACCTTTGATTTGCCCTTGCCCCACCAAACAGTAGCAAGGTTTGTGTGAAAGGTGTGTGTGTGTGTATTGTGTGTTATTCTCTTTATACCCTTGCAAAAGGGTATAATAATTTTTTCAAGAAATGTGTAATGCATATACGACGACGTCTTCGACTAAATAAAGTATATATATTCTTGATCAGGACGACGAGCTGAGTCGATTTAGCCATGACCATCCATCCGCCTGTTTCGATGTAGAATTATGTTCTGAACAATCCCAACAAGTTTCATCAAAATCGGACCACTATATCTTATAGGAACAGTCGGTCGAAAAATTTGCTTGTATTGAAAACTTTTCTGTTTTCCAAGGTATCGAAACTAAATTAAACAGATCCATGTGGTATTATAATATGTACAATCCGGCCAAGTCTCATTAACATCGAATCAGTATATCTTATAGCTTCCATAGGAACAATCTGGCAAAAAGTGCATATATAAAAAACATTTTTGTTTTTCAAGATATCCCAATCAAGTTCAGCAGTTCTATTTATAATTATGATTTGAACATTCGGAAAAAGTTTCATCAAAATCGTACCACTATATCATATAGCTGTCATAGGAACAATTGTGTGAAAAATTGGTTCTTCTATGCAAAACATTTTTTACTTTAAAGATATCAAATTGAAACTCAAAAATGTCTTTGGCGTAATATTTGGCTTATATTATTGGTTTAATTCAATTGCTACTTATGTATGTTAAATGTTTCCTTTTGCCTCTTCAATTTGGAATTACTTTTGTGCCAGTCTCTGTCTCTGTCTCTGTCTCTGCCTCTATATCTAGATTTGTCTCTTTCTCCTTATCACACTCACATATTTTACAGCTCGTGTTGTCCTTGTGAATGTTAAAGGCGAGTTAATTATTTAATGCCTGTCACCCAGTGGCTAACACTCGGTGTTAAATGCAAATTGGCATTGTCACTGGATGGCAAGGACCATAACAAGGATATCAGCGACAGCAAAGCAACAACATACAGCTTGAAACATGGCACAGTTAACCCATGTGACACCAGACGAGTACAGCAGCAGGACAACAACAACAACAACTACGCGACATCAGGACATCTGTAGACCTGACTGTCAAAAAAAACAAAAAAAAAACATCGTACCACATGAACAACAACAACAACAACAAGTCGAGAAATCCAGACAGACAGTTGGAGCTGAG
>JAWNNH010000756.1:0-32798 GCA_035043045.1 Hirtodrosophila alboralis | reverse complement strand
AACATAATTTCATGGAAATTATTTGGATTTAATAGAGAAATTTTCTTTTAAATAATTTTGTTAAAATAGAGAACTTTCTTTGAAATAATTTTGATTTAAAAAGTAATTGTAAAATAGAAAATTTGTTAGAAATTATCAGTTCGTGTTTATTATAATAACTGTCATAAATGGTATTATTATTTAAAGAATAACGGCATATCGCTGATCTGTGGTTCGTGGCTGCATTAGGGAGGCATATTTATCCCTCAGATCGACCAAGGCTCGCTGGAAGCTATCCATGCTGGACTCCAGTTGATTGGCACTGGACTGCTCCGAGGAGGCAGCAGTTATGGCAGGTGGTTCACCCAATAGAAGGACACGACGCCAATCATTGATATCCGTGCTGCCACGCAGCGGATCCTTGCGCTCTAGATTCTGTGCCGACACTGCAAACATGGCCTCATCCAAGCCCTCGGGCATCTGATCCTCGGATGTGGGCATGGTGGGCACGGGCCGGGCATTGGGCGGTGTAATGCCAGTATGGGAGGCCACAGTGGGCACAGCAGATTGTTGTGCGATTAAATCTTGCAAATTATTTGGCAGAATCTCACTGAGTGCATCCTTGGGATTCTCAATTCTAATCAATTGACCATCAGGCGTGATGCGGAAAAGCTGTGCGCGTCCATTAATGCCAGAGGGTATAATAATAATATTGCCAATAGCCGAGGCAATGCCCTGACCCGAAACTCCATTGCCAGGGCCAATACCGGTGCCGCCAAAGGGTCCGAAAGGTCCGGGACCTGGTCCAATGCCACCATTAAATGGACAGGGAAAACAATAGCCCGGCGGTCCTGGTGGTCCCGGCAAGCCTCGAGGACCAATTATGGGTGCTATAGGGGGATTAAACGGTGGCACAGGATGTGGATAACCCCACATGCCACCACCGCCGCCTGGTCCACGCGGTCCAGGCGGTCCCGGCGGACCCTGAGGACCCGGTTCACAATTACAATTCAACAAGGAAGCGCTGGCCGTAGAGTAAATGCCTAAAAATGCAAATAAATATGTCAATTAAAGGATTATCTTTAGGTTTATCCTGTGAACTTACCAAGCAGCAATGCTGCCAAAAGGCTATACGATCCCATGATAATAACACAATGTGGTCTAAAAATCGACTGAGTTGTGGCCAAGGCATGGCTTAGGTTTTTATAGAGATCTTTCAAGAATTTTCTATTTTAATGATATTCGTTTCGAGTTTCCAAAAAATAAAACAAAAAAAAAACATTTTCATATGCATACAAATGAGCGGCTTTTCCAGCTGGGGGAACTGCTTTAGGCCCATAACTGTTCTTGAATCAGATAATCGTTAAACATAAAAGCAAAGGGCAACAGATGCTGTGGGTTGTGCCCAGTTACCAAATTGACATCTATGGTTATTTACGTTGGAAAACAAGAGTCGGGAAAGCGTGCTGCGTCTTGAAATTGGGTCGATATACTTTTGGGAACGTCAATGATTTCGTGTCAATCAACACATAAAATTTGTTTGAAATTTGATGTTTATGTGTTTGATGGTACGGGTAAATATAAATTAACCAAGTTATTTGGGTTTTAAGAACCTGGTGGGCTTAATGGTTCATAGATTTTCAATGAATTTGATCTTTAGAAACACACTTTTCCACACTTTCCCAAAAAAAAACAAGTGAAAAGAAAGGGTTTTTCTGTTTGAATATACAACATACAGAAGATTCTTAAGCGCCGTTACAGATATGTAGTTAAATTTGGAATAAACAAGATTGTTTTTGTTAGAGTTATGCGACTAGCAGATGCCCTATACCTACACAAACATATAAGCTTCTATTTCTTTAGAATTGTCAAAAAAAAAAATATTAATTTAGCTTAATCTAGTATATTATCATATTATATTTAAGTAAGTTACCTGCCCTGTTTTAGTAATAAATTCTGACTGTTGTGGACAATAAATAAATATATAAATACATAAAAAAAAAAAAATTAAAAATAAATGGTTCGAATGATACGAAACGCGTAGGAGGATAATTTTAATAAATTATTATCAACTCTAAATAAATATCAACAAAAAAATTATGTATTATTTATTTTTAAAATAGTTTTCTTGTTCATTTGAATTAAACCCAAATATTTTTATTATTTATTGTTGAGAGTTCCTCAGGCCTTTGTAGTTAATATATTGTATATAAATTGATCAAATATATAATATATAAATTATGATAAAATATATACCAAAAATAAAATTGTTTTATTTTTAAAATTGGTTTCTTGTTCATTTGAATTAAACCTTAGTCAAAAAAATTTGTTTTGGTTTATTGTTGAGAGTTCCTTAGGCAGTTATAATTTATTTTAATAATATAATTAATTTTTAGTTAAACTTAAGCTGCGTATTATGTACAAAATATATCAACAGAAATTAAATCGACAGTTAAAAAATTTATAACTGCAACTGATGATGCCCTTTCTTAACCTCTTTATAGCTACAGCGCATTAAAAAAAAACCCAGAAGAAAATACACTGAAACTTTTAATTAGCATAAATTAAAGACAAACATGTATTTCGTCTAAAATTTAATGAGACGCATATTTCAATGTTCTGCTACATTTTTACCATATTCGAAACATACGTCATTATCGGCAACAACAACATTTATCTTGAGTGGCAATCTTGAGACTCTTACCTGGGTTTTCTGAAAGAAAAAGTGACTAAAGATTGTGGCATAAAGTATGACAGCAAGTACTTGAACCTATGGCGTCAATTTTATTTAAAAATTTATAATTGTTTTGGGCTGAAAGATTGATATCAAAATTATCAATTTGTATACTTTCAATATCATTACTCGTGATGATTGCGCATTTTATAAAAAAAAGCCTTTTGTTTTCATTGAACGCATCCAAAATTAAACGATTTGCCATTTGACCAAGTTTTTTTATAAATAAACTCAACTTGTTTGCCTGATTAGGAATATATATGATACCTAATTTGATGCGTTAAGTAAACAAGTGATAAGAAATCTATTAAGTGTTTACTTTGATTATTATGATCTCTCTAATTGCAATAAGATTATAATACACATTGGGTTTTTTATATATTGACTTTATTAATTTAATATTATCGACTATTGCTAATCAGCACATTTCTGCATTGTATATAAACTTAATTGGCGCAAACAATTTAAAGTCACATTTGCAATTGCATAGATTTGATAAGTTTCTAGGCATATACTGCTGCACACACACACACACAAAACACATACATAGAGCACTCGAATATGTGCCAATTATATATATATATATATATATATAGTTCAGATCAGGTGTGACATTTGAGAACTGTCTGGTATCATTGGTGTGAGCTCTTTGTCTTTGTTTTCCATATTTGTTTTAATTCACACCGATATGATATAAGATTTGATTTTTGGGAGCGTTGAAATAGAGCAAAATGATAATTATAAACACAAAATGGTTAACTAAAAGACTACACAATAAATACAATTGTAAATGGTTAGGTTTCGATACTACAGCCGGACGATATACTTAGTCTATTTTCACATTGGAATAGATTTTGCGCACGAAGAGATTCGTGCCGACATAGCCGACGGTGCCGCAAATGATGCCCAAAGCGCCACTGAACAGTGCCATGTAGCCAAAATAGAAAGCCGTTTGGAATAGACCAAACATTCTGTAAGAAATGTAGAAATAACATTTACAAAAATATCAAACATAAATTAAGTTAACGTTTACTTACTTGGTTTTAAAGAAAAAGTAGTAAAATGAATATGCATAGACGTAAATGGACGTCGAACCGGCAGCCATAAAGCTCGTCCATTGCCACCGATAATCCTCGGCATTCAGCAGGAAATATGTGCATACAATGGTAACACAAACGGTGACCACAGTCAATATGGTAAAGACGAGCAACATGAAGCCATAGACATAGTAGATTTTATATGCCCAGAATGAGGTAAAGATAAAGTACCTAAAAAATAAATAGAATTAACATGATAATCTCTGCCAATAAATTTTGTGTTTTGCATTCTGCATACATTTCAATGAAAATGGAACCAAAGGGAAGCACGCCGCCCAGCAGCACAATGACCAATGGTTCCATATACCATTTCTTTTCGGGTATGGGTCTGGGCACCGCATTAACGCGACATGGGAAATCCGGCTGGCCATCCAAATTGCGTCCCACCACAGTGCCAACGAGCGTCAATGGCAAGATGACAAATAGGCAAATGCAGGTAACTGCCACCATAGTGCCAAAGGGAATAGCGCGCGATGCATGATAACCAATTGCAATAAAGTTGATAAAGAAAGCTGTGCCACAAACGGAAACGGGCACCGTAAAAGCAGATGCAAGCATCTGGCGTATCCACAAGCGACCGCCTAAACGAGCATAAAGTGAGCCACCAAAATATCCATTAATGGGCGATGTGGCCGCATACACAAATATAGCCGTCGATAGCATTGAGCCACGTCTAAAAACCAAAAACAGTTGTATAAACTATTTACTATATTTCATATATTACTCACTCTGTATACAGTTCACCAACAATGGCAAACATTATGACACAAAATACAACCGAAATGAGTTGATAGCCGGCGCCAACAAGCGCCGAGAAGAGTAGCGCATTTGGTGGTGAGCGAAAGACATCGCCATGCACTTGCTTCCAACCATATTCATCGCCTAAATCGCGTTCCATATCATCAACCTCCTCATCCTTGCTGTAGCGTGCATAATCCTTGCGTAGCGTACGCATCAATATCATGGATACTAAGCCAACCAAGAAAATTACCATCATGAAGCTATTGAAGATGCTAAACCAATGAATCTGGAAAAAAAATAAATGAAACAATTATTAGTCATAACTAATTGGTATATCCGGTTAACTTACTCTGTGTTGGAAGAAATTTGGATCCAGATATTTGTCAAAGCGATTCTTAAACTCAATTTTAATAGGCTTCCAATTGACCTCATAGGAGAACTTAATTTTGGCATCCGTTTTCAGCTCCTCCCGCATTTCCGTTGTCAGCGTTATGTCCACAATTTGTTGACCATTGTAGCCAATATCGAACTTCTTATGAGTGTGTATATAGTATTTGCCATCATTGTCATCCCGTTCACCCACCTTGCCCCAGATGGGTAGTCCATCAATATACATTTGATACCAATATTCATTCATTACGGCATATGTAAAGGCTTTTACATTCTCCTCGGTCAGCTCGACCATACAAAGGACCGTACGTTGTACATCGGTCTTGAATTCCATCTCATAGCCGCTAAATTCCAGCTCAACGCCCTGCAAAGCTTCACTGAGCGTTTCATGGTAATGCGAGATTCCAGTTTTGCCACCGCTACAGAATGGCAATGAGAAATATGCATAGGTTTCCTGACGATTATGATACGGCCCCACTGTGTTCATCCATAATACCACCTCCTCATGATCATTGTACTGTAAGTTGTGTGATATATGTATTATGTATGTATTATGTTGAAAAGAATCTTTAAAACATAGTGCCAGCATGCATACAGTTGGCATAAAACAAATAGACAAATACAAACATATATGTATGTATATAGTACCTTATGATTGTGCTCGTCTGCGGACACCGACACGTAGCAGCTACTGGAGAGCAGACATAAACAAATTAGAACGAACTGTGACGTGTCCATTGCTGAACGTTGTTATTTTAGCTGTTCTATAGATGACACTGCCTGCCTGTCCAGTTGGTGTTTCTTTCCAGGATATATTTTGATCAAACAAAATTGAATGAAATAAAATAAAATATTTGTGCTAGCCTCGAGTGCAGTGTTGGCTAATGTTTAAGATTCTTAGCACTATTCAGTTATCGCTATCGACAAAATATTCTTCATTTGTAATTAAATATTTAATTGAGCTTTATTATGCTAATAACGTTATTATAACTGCTGTTATGCTGTAATATATTCATTTACTTGAAAATATCTCTTTGCTTATAATTTTTACAAAAATTTTAATGTGTGACATCGATATTTTTATGAACTAGTTCCATGAACATTTCTTAGAACTTGCCGTTGAACAGACAACTCCGCACAATTCACAAGACGTAGCGAAATGAATAGCGAAACGCTTTCTTGTCAATTAAATAATTACATTAATTTAAACTAAGCTGAATGACTATATTTATGATTTTTTTGTAATTTGTTAAGTAATTATATATATTTAATTCTAAATCTAATACAACTTTTCATGAAGTGCTTTTAATAATATTTTATTAAAGTATTTATGGAAGCGCAATTTGTAATTTAATTACATTTATTTTGCTTATAGTACAATGGGGCAGTGTAATATTTCGATTTAAAAAAAATAAAATATTTTGCAGAGCGTTATTTTGCAATTCTAGCATCAATATCGATGTGGAATTTTCTTGTTGATATGTCCGCTCTTCTATTCCGTCACTCTGGAACTGGATATTTATATGTTGTTAGTATTGAATGGGGGTGTGCCGAGCAATTCTTTTTTGCTGCTGGCTAAAGGCACGCTTGCTACTTCGTTTCGATGTAGCAACGGATTTGTGGAGAATCATTGGGAGATTATTTAATATATATATATATATATATATATATATATATGCAACTGGTTACCAATCATGCTAAGCCATAAGCTTAACTAATATATAGATTTCTTGATAATTCTTTTTTGATTTGCAGCACATCAAATTTCATGTCATCCTGCAACTCCTTACCCGTTTGGTAATTTATTCCGATTCACAGCTGCAAATATTAATTATTTAATAACAATTGACACAAAGAAGCTGCTGCATCTACTCACGATTACATATGGCCATGAAGGTAATCCTGGACTTGGAGAATTAACGCTCAACATCACTGAATTTGCGATTGCTTTTGTCCATCTTTTGGTGTGTCGCCTTGTAATTGCTTTTCGCCATATTCCTCGCCTAACTTACGTTTCACATCATCAACCTCCTCATCCTTGCTGTTTCGTGCAAAATCCTTGCGCAGCGTACGCATCAATATCAAATATACTAAGACAACCAGGAAAATTACCATCATGAAGCTGTTGAAGATGCTAAACCAATGTATCTGGCAAGAAAATAAATGAATCAATTATAAGCCATAGCAAAATGGTATATCCGGCTTACTTACCCTGGGTTGCATGAAATTTGAATCCACATATTTGTCAAAGCGATTCTTAAACTCAATTTCGACGGGCTTCCAATTGACCTCATAGGAGAACATGATTCTGGCATCCGTTTGCAGTTCCTGACGCATTCCCGTTGTCAGTGTTATGTCCACAATTTGTTGTCCATTGTAGCCGATATCGAATTTCTTATGCGTGTGTATATAGTATTTGCCATCATTGTCATCCCGTTCACCTACCTTACCCCATATAGGCAGTCCATCAATTTTCATTTGATACCAATATTCATTCATTACGGCATTTGTAAAGGCTTTGACGTTCTGCTCGTTCAACTCGACCATACAAATGACCGTACGTTGTACATCGGTCTTGAATTCCATCTCATAGCCACTGTAGATCATCTCAACGCCCTGCAAAGCTTCAATAAGCGATTTATGGTAATATATACCATCTCTGCTGCCGCTACAGAATGGTAATGAGAAATATGGATAGGTTTCATGTTGATTATGATACGGGGCCACGGTGTTCATCCATAATACTACCTCCTCATGATCATTGTACTGCAAGTTGCATGATATATGTATATTATATTTAGAAAATAAACAAACACATACACATATGTATGTATATAGTACCTTATGATTGTGCTCGTCTGCGGACACCGAAACGTAGCAGCTCCTGGAGAGCAGACAAAAACAAATTAGAATAAACTGTGACGTGTCCATTGCTGAACGTTGTTATTTTGTCCTGCCTAGTTGGTGTTTCTTTCCAGGATAGATTTTGATGAAACAAAATTGAACGAAATGAAATAAAATCTTTTAGTCCCAAGTACAGTGTTGGCTAATGCTTAAAATTGTTAGTACTATTTAGCTATCGCTATCGATAAGATAATCTTCATTTGTACTTAAACTAAAAATTGAGCTTTCAGTAGGTTAAAAACAGTATTGTAATTGTTGTTATGTTGTAATATATTCACTAACTAGAATATATATCTTTGCTTCTAATTTTAACAAACTTTTTAAAGTGTGCTATCGATATTTTTAGGAGCTAGTTCCATGAACATTTCTTAGAATTTGCAGTTTAACAGAAAACTCCACACATTTCACAAGAAGAAGCGAATCGCATAGCGAAACGCTTTGATTGTCGATTAAATAATTACATTAAATTAAGATTAACTAAACCCAGTGCCATAATGAGCAACATTGAACCAGGCGTTGAAATGTTTGGACCTGAAACCATACTTAAAATGGATGAAGATGCTCTAGACACAACAGCGGGCACTTCCACCAGCGGCCGCGGCAGTCAGACTAGAAACAATCTCAGCGGCAAAGAGGATGAGCTAATATCATTGGAAACATTGCGCGAATCACCAGTGCAGTGGCCAGAACGTTTCCCTGGCATAGATGAGTTTCTAACCACCAGCGACACTCCCATACACACACCAACCTCGGAAAATACACATAACTTTACCAGTGCGGATATTGCGCTTATGAATGGTACGTGCTGCCGTCTAGTCACGACTATTGCATACCCTGTTCTTTGGCTTTAAATTAGTCAAAAGCAGTTCTAACAATATTTAAATCTTTTCAGAATTCGCCGCCTTGCCACCCGAGCAATTGATTGAAAAGATCAAATCAATGCAGGATCAAATCTATCAACTGGGTCTGCGTGAAGCCAAGGAAATGACACGAGGCAAGCTATTGGGCATCTTCGATCGCATGGGGAAACCAAAAAAATGAATAATTTGACTTGTATACGAGATAAGGATAATTATAAGGTAGATTTACGAAACACATGAATATATTCTAAGCTGAATGACTATTATGATTTCTTTTGTATAATTAAATTTTTTGATGTAAGAGCAATTTGTTAAGTGATCACATTTGTTTAAATATGTTATCAAGCATTCTAAATCTAATGCAACTCTTTATGAAGTTTTTTGTATTATTATTTAATTAAAGTGTTTATGAAAGAGCAATTTGTTAATTAATTACATTTATTTTGCTTATGGTATAATGGGACAATGCTACAATTCAATTTAAAAAAATAAGAAAATATTTTGAAGCGTAATTTTGCAATTCTAGCATCATTATCGATGTCGTATTTTCTTGTTGATATGTCCGCTCTTCTTTGCCGTCGCACTGGAGCTGGATGTTAATTTACTTTTAGTATTGGATGTTGGCGTGCCGAGCAAATCTTTATTGCTGCTGCTGCTGCTGGCGTTGGGTACGCTGGCTACCTCGTTTCGATGCGACGGCGAATCTATAGAGAAGCATAGGGACATTATTATATATATATATGCAATTGTTTACATTTCATGCTAAAAACCTTAAGCTTAACTACATATAAATAGATTTCTTGATAATTCTTGCTTGATTTTACAATTCCGTTTCATCTTGCAACTTCTTACCCTTTTCATCCTGTGTCTTTATGGTTGTGGCACCATCGTGTGCAGTTGTTGTATTTTGATTCATTGAGATTTGATTATCGCTGGAGTCCTCGTTGGTAATTGAATCCGATTCACTGGCGCGCTCAGCTGCAAATAATAATTATTTAAATCAAACAAACAAATCAACTGTTGCATGCTACTCACGATTACATATAGCCATAGAGGTAATGCTGGATTTGGAGAATAAACGTTCAGCATCTTTGAATTTGCGATTGCGTTTGTCCGCCTTTGAGTTTGTCGCCTTGTTTGAGGTCAGATAGCGTTCCCAGCCGCGTATAATATTGCCGCACAATTGCGTATCCTCCAAATAGGAGCCCTCAAAGGCATAAATTTGACGCTCCAAGTTTGCTAATTGCTCCTATTGATTGAATTACACAAATATTAGTTATAAACAATGTTTAATTCTTTGTATATTCTTTTTTTTGTTACCGAAGTTTCGGCTTTCTTTTTAATTAGATCCGCCAATTCTGCACGTGTGTCCATGGTGCCGCCTTTGGCATTGGAATTTGTTTTGGCCGATTTCTTTGGCTTGTTGTTGTTATTATTTGTTTCACTAATGTTTTTACTCGTTGGCGAACTCATTTTATATATTTAAATGCGTTTTGTTTATTTTGTTATTTTGTTATTTTGCAAAACAAAAAAAAGAAACAAGCTGCTATTATCGATTTTGTAGCGATTAATTTTTTTCGATTGACGGCTGGTCATTTACATAGAGTTGCCAGACTTTTAATACGATGCGAGTCTGTTTGCTTGAGCGTAAACTAGATGGCGCTAGTAGCAAATATTTTGAACGTTATTTTGAATGAGTTTTAATGTTATTTTAATTCAATGATTTTTGTAAGAGTAAGACATCATAAATATGTAGATCCAAATATATGTGGTATAGACAAGTAGTAGCTACACTGCGTGGGCATTATTCTTTTGTTAGACAAGTCAATTTCATTACAATGCCCTTTTTAAGCATTCATAGACATTTCGAGTGCGCGCTTCTCTGCCATTGACCTCTTGCGTTGCCTATTTTATATGCGTGTTCATTTCAAACAAAAGCGCCATCAACATGATCATCATCATCTTCATCAGCAGATCATCAACGTAATGATGGCTTGCATAGTTTATTGACCCAAGTTCTTTTTTCTAAGCTGCGGCTGCTGCTGCCCAAAAAGTTTGTTGAACTTGCCCAAAAATAAATAAATAAAAAGTGAAGCGTTGTGAAGCTACTGGCGCTACCTTTCGACTCTCTTTTACTTTTTTCTTTTAGCTATTTCACTTTTTAGCAGCTGCCGCTCATCGTACGCATCGTATGCGTGATTTTAATTTTCTTGCTATTTCTCTATTTCATACTATATGCGTATATATATGTATATATATATATATATTAATGCCCATCTTTGGCCCAGTCTTTGCACAAAACTTAATCCAGCGCAAGTAAGTAGAAAACAATATCGAAACGCGACATTTGAAAATGAAAATAAAAAACAAACAACAAAAAAAAAAATAAAAATATAACACGAAACGGCAACGACCGTTGCAAAGGCCTCCAAAGCCGGTAAGCAAAGTCTGCTGCCACGACTGACTGACTGATTGACTGACTGACTGACTGACGGCCAGACTGCCTTCTATGTGTGTCAAAAGATTGGCGCGCGCGCGAAAAAAAAAACTTTCATTTTATTTAAACAAACACACAAGGCGCGGCCTGGGCGACTTGGAAAAACTTATTTTCATTTGATTTTTTTTTTAGGCAAACATCTTTAACTCCCCCAACCCCGCTGCCTGCTGCAAGCTTCTGCTGCTGCTACTGCATCTTCTTCTTCTGCTTCTTCTTCTTGCTCCTCGCCTGGCCAATTGACTGCAGTTAACAATAATTTTTATGATGAATTGCATGGCCGCGTGTGAAATCTGCTGCTGCTGCTGGTGACTGAGGAAAAGTGGAAAACTGCCAGAAAAGTGGAACACAGCTAAAGAAGCGGCAAACTGCGTAGCCAGGCAACAACAACTATAACAACAACATCACAAACACTCTCGACTAATTAGCTGCGTTTTAGAAATTCAGCGGCAATGAAAACAAAATCGAGTTCAATGCTTGCAACGATGACGCCGCTGCTGGCGTCGCTGCTAGCGTCACTGCCGCTGCTGCTGCTGACAACTTGTTGTTGGCGCTGCTACGTTTTCGTCGTTTTCCAAGAATCGTAGTCTTTGACGACGCGCGCTTTCCAACGCGAGTGAAAATTATTTTGCAATTTTTGGGCAAAAATGGAAAACGTTTAATGCAAACGTTTAACAAATTCATTTCAAATGCAAAAGCTGCATTAAATATGTACATGCTGCTGGGGCGTTGGGGTAGTGGGTTGTGGCCTGTTTGGCGTTGGCAGTGACATCATAACAGATTGACTGACAAACACACAAATGCACTTGCCATAAAGCACACACGTATACGGTCTCACTCATACACACACACACACTCAGCTTATGCAAAAGCTGCTGCTCTTGCTGCTGCATTGGCACACTCTCTTAGTTTGCGCGCGCGAGCTCTCTTAAGCTCCACAATAACAACAAAAGCTCTAGTTTTTGTTTTTGTGCAAAAATGCCGGAAGAAACTTGATCTTGATTATTTTCTATGCAGCGCTCGCTAACAATGAGCAAACACATAAGAGCGAGAGAGCGCGCAAGCGGAGTGCGCAAAAAGTTCAAGTTGAATGTCGTCGACGTCGTCGCGGCCATCGCTGCTCAGTCGCTCAATCGCACAGCGTTGTGGGTTGCCGCTCTCTCGCTCCCGCGCTGCTTGCGCTCTCACGCTATATGTCGGTGTTTGTTTGTGTTCGCATTGATGGGGCGTCACAATTTGCACTGTTGCTTGCATTGTTGTTGTTTTTGTTATTGTCGTTTGTTTGTTTCTTTGTATGTGTGTTTGAATGCATTTTTGTTCTAAGCACTTTGAGCTTTTGCACACTATTTTTTTTTGTACCGTGCAATTTGCGTGCATTCGCTTTGAAAAGTTTTGCGTGGGCATTGAAAATTGATTGAATTGTTCAATTGTATAATGAGAGCTGTAAATATGTCTATGTATAAGTGTGTACATTCATTTGGTGCATTCTATTGTTGTATAATTTGTAATTATTTTTTTTTTAGTACACAATGTGAAATGACACGAAATGTTATTTATTTATATTTTATAGGGGTCAGATTTGCATGAGATATAAATTATTTAATACCTTGGATTTTACGTAGTGATATTCTACCTAGAACTCCTATGTTGAAGGGAAGTATATAATATTACAACTTTTAGCTAAATATGTGAAAGAAAATCTAATTTATTTTTATAGGTTATGTTGGTATTAATGCAAAAAAATGCTGTGTAATTTATGTGTAACTGTATAATTATTAGAAAATATTAATATTATTCATGATTTCCGCTAAAATAAAATTACTACTTAATACTACCCAATGTTCTGTCTATTTATTTATTCATTTTTTTTTTAAGCCTCCATTGGAAGTACATTAGACACTCTTTATGAACTACCCATAACAATTATGTTTGTTTGATCTTAACTCAATTTTAAAAAGCATTCAAAGCACTTTATGTAAGACTCATCAAAGTACTTAACTATAGGTCGTCGAACCTAACGTAACTAATTAAAAACAAAAGAATGCCGTCTGTTTGCCCAAAAAAATTGGTTAACCAACAAAAATAAGAAAAACCAAAAAAATGCAATCAAAGTTAGGTAAGAGAACTGACCTTAAACAATGCTGCACGCAGATCTTAAATGTGTGTGAGATGCGGCACAAACAACAACAACAAACGCACACACATATATCACAGATAAGAAAACACATTCACCCAAAAAAACGTCACCAACAATAAAAACAACAACAGCAAACATTCCTTTTCAAAAGAGACCCAAAAAAACAACATACCAAATTTTAAAGCAGCCTCAAGAAAACCAAACGAAAGCCAAGCTCTGAAAATATTAAAAGAAAAAAAAAAGAGAAAAGCAATCAAAGCTGCAATAACAACAACAACAACTACAAAATTTAAGTCAAAAAGAAAAAGCACAAGAAGCAGTTAGACGCAGAGAGCCAGACAGATTTTTTTTTTTTTTGGGCAAGAGAGAGAGCGCCAAGCCGCTGCCGCCGGCTGAATAGTGAATAATGAGAGAGAGAGCCAAAGAGAGACAGAGAGGTAAAGCGCAGGCGAATGGAGTGCACGAGGCGAATGAACTTTGTGGCGACTCGTCGCTGGCTGCGTTGGCATGAAAGTTATGCAACGCAACACCAACACACACATACACACACACAGTGAAAGAGACAGACAGAGACACATTGAGCGCAGCTTTGCTTTTCGCTCAGCGCGCGAAACAAGTTAACTGTTTTTCTTCGGCCTCGCTTTAAGCTCAACGACGACTTTGACTAGTCGCCGCTGCCTATGTGTATGTGTGTTGTGTATTGTGTATTGTGTATTGTGTGTGTGTGCGTGAGTCGTTGACTTTGCATAAGTGTGCCAATTTATGAAACGAAGTGGCCTTCAATGCTACCAACTTTAACTGATAACGAAACGCTAAAAAGCTTCAATTAAAGCTTGGGTTTAGGCGAGCCTTGTGCTTTTGGTATTTTTGGGAAAAATATCCTAACTATTTTAGTATTGAATATATACTTTTACTGACAAAATTAAGAATGTAATCGCATTTTAATCATTCTGGCTTAGTAGCCTGTGCCTTTATTTTATATTACCTAAAAACCTAAAATTAAGCATGTTAGCTTTTGAAAATATATTTTTTTATTGTAAAATATAAAAGTAGTCTATATTGTTTCATTATCTTCCATTAATAAAATTTGCACACTTTATGAAATTTTTTAATTCATTTTCAGAAGATAGCTAAGGTTTTATTCATGAAGGTGGAAAAGTTTTTTATTTAAGTCAAAATCCTTAACATATGCATTGTAATTCTGCAAATATTAACAAACACTCAGAAGTGAAAAAACGGAAGCTTGAAACGCTTTTATTTCAAGTCTAAAATTCCTTAAAAAATTCATTCTAACCTAACAAATATTTATTAAGTCGGAAAATAAATATGATAAATTTGTGGCAGCATTCTGTGTAATAAAAAAAACTTTAAAAATTATTTCAACTAATGCGGAAGCAATTCCTGGTGTTTTTTTTTTATTTGATTAAATCCAATGGATACCAAGTTTTGTTAAGATATACATATATATTTCTTAAATATTTAAAAGTATTTTTTTTTTTATAAAAATTGGTAAAAAAAAAATGCTTTAGACTCGGGCGAAACCGTCCACATCTTGAGTAAAGCAGTTTAATACGAAATTGTAAAAAATAATAAATAATCAATTTGCACTTAAACAAAATATTATTTCTCTATTAAATGTGATTTGTGGTATATCCATATACCAAAAAAAATTATCCATATAAAAATAGCATAACTTTTGCAGAAGTTATTAATAAATCGCCGTTAAATCAAACGTTTTTCCGATATAAAAATATATTTTATATTAAAATTTAATATTATTTCGATTTACTATAATTTTCTTGGCGTTGGAGACCTTTTAGGGGTATAACGCTAAAAATCTTTCTAAAATACAAAAAACCCCATAAAACTACATTATATTATTCTAAATTCCCAAAACTATCTGCCAACATTCTTTTTAAGCATTACAAAACAGTTTTTGCTGTCGCTGCAGATAAGAAACAATTTAAAAATGTTGCCAAAGAAGCTGTCTTACCATTTTTTTTTTTCTTTTTTTTTCTGGCCAATTCTGCGGGCCGCCAGCGTTTTGTACATCACGAATTTGCCACGTTTTTTGTTTGCCGTTTGGCAACAGCAGCGGCAGCGGCAGCAGCGTCAGCGTTGCATTCAGCATGCAGCAAACATTACTGTACATTCACCCACTTTTCAAAGTTCAAACACACACACACACACACACACACATACATAGACAGAGAGAAGCGCATGGCGAACGTTTCGCTAGAGAAACAGAAATTGCATTCTAGACGCGACTGCAAGCAAAAAAAAAAAAAAAAAAAATAGAAAAAAAACCAAGTTGCGCATGCGCAGCAAATGTGTGTAACTGTGTGCGTGTGTGTGTGTGTTGCAGTTGCAGTTGTTGCTGCAATAGAAAAAAAACTGCTTTCTCTTGAGGCCAAAATAAATTCAACAAGTCTATTCGCAATATTGTGGCAGCATCTAATGAAGAGACCAACAAAACAAAAAAAAACATTTTCAAAAAGTTGTCCCCAGAACCTGAAAGAACTTGATGTCAAAATCAATTATAACAAATAGTTAAGATAAGTCTAATAAAAATTAATATTTAAATGCACATATTAAATAAGTTTATAAATTATAGAAATTATTGCATAGTTATCTTTAATGGAAATTTAATTTTTATGCACTTTTTGCTAATATGAACGGAAGTTATTTGTGATAAAATATTTTAGAAAAAAAATACTTGAAAAACATATATTTAAAATTTAAATTTAGAAAAAAAAATATAAAATAGATTTATTTATTTAAATAACGAAAGTTATTTATGATAAAGTATTTTTTCCAAATAATACTTGGTAAATATATAACTAAAATATATAATATATATATATATATTAGATAAATTTATATAAGAGCTAGATATATAGATATATGTATATATATTAACTATACCTATTAAATCGCTTCATATATATTTTGTCAGTTCTTGCATTCTTACCAAAAAGCCTTTATATATTAATTTTTATTTGTTTTATAATTTATTTCATAAGATTTATATTTATAGATTATAAAATTAAATTGCAAATAAATTTAATTTTAATTATATTATTGAAGCTCTTTATTATGCAATATATTTAAATTAATGTCAACAGTTATATACTATTTAATCAAAAGCAAAAATAAATTTACAACTTTTGCCAATTTTTAAATTAAGAAAAATATTTTAGAAATAAGAATATGTATAAATTTAAAAAATGCAGTAAATTGACTCCAATAAGCTACAATAAATAAATAAAACTTATTTTAATTCTTTCAATAAAAACAGCAAATAAACAAAAGGTAACAATTCGGTGCAATAAGTATGAATAGTTATTCTTTTAATTAAAAATATATAATTATAAATTAAATCAGTAATAGATGCAACAAAATAATAAAAAAATGGTTTACTCCGATTACATAAAATATATTATTCCAGTTAAAAATAAAAAATCAATATGTAATTAAAAAAAAAACTGAAAAAAATGTATCAAGACGCTTATTCTAATTTCTGGAAATTCTAGTTATGGAAGTTTCTATTTTGTGATCGTTGATTGTATAAAAAATCGGATATAATTTCCAGAAAGTGTATTAATCGAGAGGCAGTTATTTTCCTTATTAATTTAAATATATTTCTGTTTATATAAGCATATCTTATATTTTAATTAAATTTAATTTCAATTTAATTTCTTTTTTTAATACTCACATATTAGTTAATCTTTCTTGGAATTAAATCTAACTCAATTTTCATGCCACAAAAAAACAAACAAAATTCAAAATCAGCTCAAATCAATAGCCAATTTTTTGTTGGCTTTTTTTTTTTTTGCTTTTTTTTTTTGTTGTTGCCACCTGGCGCAGCAGACATTAAATTTAGCTGTCTATCAAATGCAAAAAAGAGAATTCGAGCCACGTTTAAAAAAGCTAAAAAAAAATGGAAAATTGCAATGCTAATGTGTGTGTGTGTGTGTGTGTGTGTGTGTGTTTGTGTGTGCACAATGTACGGTTATAATGCACTTCAGCATTTCACTTAGTGCACAATTCTGAATGCTCTGGCCATTTTCTAAGCTGCCTTCAGTTGCATGTTGCATGCGGCTGTTGCACACTCTCTTGGCCATGTGAAAAGCACCGTTAGGCGAGTGTTTATTACGCTCCTGTTACAGCATACAAACAGCGGCCAGCCAAGCGGGTAAAGTGGGGGAAGTGAAGACAGAGAGAGAGAGGGATTTGCGCCTTTTGTACTTAAAAACGATCATATGTAATTTTGAATAACTTGGCCCGAAAGGAAATTGCCTTTTGTTTTTGGCCAAAAGAAAAGTGCCGAGTCGGTCAATCGCCCAATGACCGCTGGGCGAACGTTCCAATTGCAGGCAACACTCGCTGTCCCCCACTCCCCCTCTGCTCGTCTTAGGCCAGGGTGCAATGCAATCGAAGCCAACGATCGCTGCTGCACTCTGCAATTTCTTTTAGCCATGGCCTTTTCTTATACGCTGCCAGCAGCAGCGGCAAACATAATTTCAGTTATTTGCCAGCTCAGTTCCTCGACGTTGACAGCGACGGCGACGCCAGCTGCGACAGCGACTGCGACTGCGACTCGCTCTATGCGCATGCGCATAGAACTTCCGGGACAACAAAACTGAAAAAACAAGTATATAAAATAGAACTCAACAATAACGAAGTTTTATATACACTTTAAAAAGTAACTGAAGGAGTATTTAACTTAAGTTAATATATTAAAATAAAATAAATTAATTAATAGCAATCTAAAAGCAGTTTTATTAAGTCGGAAATATATATTAATAAATGTATGAAAATAATTAAAATGTTCTTTAATATTTGCTATTTTTAGGTTCAATATAACTTACAATATAAATTATGAACGCCTAAGAACACTTCCACATTATTTTTTATAATTATTTAAATAAAAAAAATGTTATTTATTTTTTATTAAAATTGTGTGTCCACTTTATTTATATTCAATGTGAGAATATTATTTAACGAAAACTATTATTTGCACTTGATTTAAGCACCCAAAAAAAAAAAACAAAAAAAAAAAAAAAAATTAAATGAAATGTGCCGAAACCCTCATGCCTTATATACTGTCAGCCAGACGCGGTTGAGCATTGTATGTGCACATGTGTGCAGTAAAAAGTGCCTAAAATTAGGCTACATTTTTTTTTTTTTTTTTAATTTTTAGTTAATTCAGCTAATTGCTGTATTTCTATAATATTAAAATATTAAATCATGCCTTAAAATATTTAATTTAACTGCGCATATTAAATTTTGGCATTTTTAAAAAACTTTTTTAAATATATTGCTCTCAAACTTATTGTGTTATAGGATTATAATTTAAATAAACAAAAGGCAAACTTAGACTTTTAACTGTGAGGAACAATTATTTGAATTTATCCTTATTTTTTTATTACATATATATATTCCTAAATCAATTTAAGCTAGCTAAAGCCAATAGAAAATTAAAATTAAATAAAAATTTACAACCTTCTTTCTTTTAATAGCACAAACTTAATATTCCAATTAAAGTACTCTTTCCCTGTTTAGAGTATAAAAAGGCCAACTAACTTTAACAACAGCTACGATGGCGATGACAGCAACAGCAACAACAGCAACAACAACAACAACAACAGCAACAACAACAATAACTGCGATTGCTGCAACTGAGCGCAGAATTAGGTCACTGGGAATTCTTTTTCTATATTTTGTTGTTGTTGCTGTTCTTTTGCCCATTTTGTGCAACGTTGTTTTTTTTGTGTTGCTGCCACTCGCCTCTCGTTGTTTTTTGTGGTTAGAAAATTTTACTGTTTTTGTTTTTTGTAATGCCTCCACAGAGTTTGGCAACGTGCAACGATCCCAAGCGGGTCGTTCTATTGAGTTGCTATGAAAATATTTGATGCTAATTTTCAATTTGTTGCACAGCGCATAATTCTGCTTGCCACAAGGAACCCCAGTTGCAAGTTCACAAGCATCAAGCAACATTAAGCCATATTTTTTTTTATTTTGTGGTCAATTTGCAGTGGAATGTGTGTGGCTTTAATAAGAATACAAAAAAATACCAAATTTTTTTTATAAAAAGACTAGATTTCTAAGCGATAACAATGAGCAGGCAAAATGATTTAAGAGGTTTAAGATTAAAATTTGTGGAAGCTGCTTATGCTTAAAAATTGATAAAATATTATTTAATTTTAATTTGATCGAAATTAAGGCATTAGAATGGCAAGGAAATTGAAAAGAAATGTGAAGTAGTTAAAATAAATAAATATATATAAAACAAAATTATATTAGAGTTTGAATTTTTAATAATATTCAAAAAATAAATTTTAAAACCTTTTAATATTCACAAAAAATGATAAAATATTATTTAATTAGTAATTTGATTGAAATTATGGCATTAGAATGGCAAGGAAATTGAAAAGTAATATGGAGTGGGAGTCTAAAAAATAAATAAAGATATATAAAACAAAATTATATCAAAGTTTGAATTGCCTTATAATATTCCAGAAGATTCAAGAAAGAAATTTTAAAACCTCTAATATTATTCTAGAAGGTTCAAAGAAGATTCCAGTTAAGTTTAAAAATATCATTTAAATTTATTTTAAATTAATTTAATATTTTAAGTAAAGTTAGCTTAATTTTTAATAGAAAAACTATGTATTATTAATAAGGAAAATTAGTTAAAGTCCTGATTGTCTTTTGTATATATTGTATATAAGTATGTTTAATTGAAACTCTTTGCATTCAAATTATTTCACAGAAAAAATGATTTTTAGTTAGATTTTTGCATTATTTTTAATTCGCAAGTTATACAAGAATAATCTAGTATATTTCTAACAAATAAATTGCAACATATTCTAATAATATTATTATAAATAATATCCAATTCTGGGGATTTAGTACTGCAACTTTTAAGTTCAATTATTCCCTCTTCTGAGTTAATTTCTTAAATGATATAATTTTTATATTTTTTTATATCTTTTACCAAAAGCATAAAATTTACCATCTTTTTCTACATAAATTAAAAATCGAAAACTCCTAAAGAACATTCAAACTAACTAACCATTTAATGCAATCCAAATCGAAGCTAACTAAAAGCCATAAAGTGTCAATTAAATAAAATGTGTATTTGATAATAATATAAAAATTCTATTAACTTGAAATGCCTTTCGTAATGCTTAAGAGGAAAAAATTAAAAAAATTAAAAAAAATGCAAGAAAAGATAGTAGAATGTTGATGAGAACTTAAGAGACACAATGCACAAAATAAAACTGATTTTCTGTTGCTGCTCAATGCGCCTTTCCCTCAATAATTTTCTTGGAAATATTTCTTAGACCGGTTTCATCTTTTGCAGAATTGTTGGCTAAAAAGAATCGCAGCATTGCCGCAGACAGCTACCGTTGAGTTACTGTTATATTCTGCAAAATGCATTGGCACGTCTGCAAAAGTCCAAATGCATCTGTAGCTGTGAGAGTACAAGCAACTGCAGCTCTCTGTAGTTGCAAGTGTGGTGTGTGTGTGTGTGTGTGTGTGTGTGTGTGTGTGCCAGCTCCTTTCGCTGTGCTTTTGCACACATTTTTCAAATGTAAGTTACTTGCGGTCATTGGCTTTAACTGCTTCTTGCGCTTGTTGCTGCTGCTGCTGTTCTTGCAACTGCAACTTGAAGTTAACTTGCGGCCATTGTACCGATTTAAATGGGCATTAGATGCCAAGTCAGGCTTAGTCTAAGGTTCAATATGCATATTTGACTAAGATTCTGCATTTTATAGTTGAATTTTTGGGAAAAATCGCGAACTTTTGCCAACGCCCAAAACAAAAGACTTAGGCAACGAACTTGCCAGAACCAACTCGACTTGAGCCGCAAAAAAAGAAAAAGAAGAGCAGCAACAAGCGAAGACAGAGAGCAGCAGAAGAAGAAGAAGACAAAGACGAAGACGCAGCCGAAGCTGAAGACACAAAACGAAGCTCAAAACGTTGCTCGGCCACTGTAGACGTCGACTGCGACATCGACGTCAGTTCAACGAACCTGCGCTCGAATCTAGGCTAAACATTCTCGCGCTGACGTGCAATGAAAACGAAAAGTACCGTAAGTTAACCGCTACACAAGCGAAGGCTTCTGGAAGACGCGGTCAGAACATTGAAGAACGGGAAGAAAGACACACAGAGAGGGAGAGAGAGGGAGAGGGCTTGAGGGCAGCAGCAAACACATTTGATTAGCGAGCATTGGCCCAAAGCAAAGTGGCAAGGGGGGGCGTATTATTATACCTATAGCTGTTGTGTGTGGCATGGCCAGAACGTGACGTTCTGTTGTGCCACATAGTCCACATATATAGTACTGTGTGTGTGTGTGTTAATCAAATGGCGCGTCTATTCCGGCATTTTGTCTGTGGCGGAAGTTGCAAGCGACTTTATTAGCTTTTAATGGGAAAGTTATTAATGCGACATATTTGGGCGGCCAAAAAGCAAATGAGTTCTAAGATATACACAACGCACACACACACACACTCACACACATATTGTTGGCTAAACGTATTGACGCTTTTGGCGCATTGACAGGCCCCAGTCAATTGTTGTCGTCTCTGGAAGAACTGCGAAAGCAAAACAAATTGGTGAAAGTTGTTGCCTCAGCTAACCAAAAAGAATACTTGGCCAATATATATATATATATATATATATACATACGCGTTCTTAAGGTTCTGTTTCAACTCTTTTTCATTTCGGCCATATTACAAAAACGGTCGTTGAACCTGCGTCTTGTCTTTAAAAAAAACAAAAATCTCAAGCGTTTCGTTTTTCATCTGTAATAATTTGGCGTGTAAACAGCGGCCAGAGAAGTCAACGACTTCTGTGCCACACTTCAATTTTTGGGGGTTCCCTCACCCTTGCCCCGTTTGCAACTTGTTAACAAATGCCAGGCACTTTTCTGAGGCCCACAGCTGAGTCATCTTGTTTACGCAAAATGTACAAAAAAATAAGAAAAAAAAAATAAAAAGAAGTTTCCGTTTTTTTTTTTTATTATTATTTTTTAAACAGAGTTTCTTTTCATTGGAATCGGTATTGAGAATTGTATAATTAGGCTAACAGCTATCTGGCTGCAGTGACGAAAGTGTAATCGCAAACAAGTTGTCTTCAAGTTATGGAAATTTTGACCATGACACGACAACGCATAAAACAACAATTCTTTTTGTTATTGTTGTTCTGTGAGTCAGCGACCTGCAATCTGTTCTGCTTTGATTAGGGCCAAATGTGACTGAACCTTATCTACGCAAAAATTTTGTAAACAAATTCTGTGAGCTGGGGTTTTGGAATGGAGAATTCTTCGTAACTTTATTAGACTGCGGTATTTCCCCAGTCTATTGAGGCAACAGGTGTAAATGGTATTGAAGGGGATATAATGGATTTATTTATGGATATTAATTTGATTCTAAAATTCAACCATTGTTTTAAATACAATTTTTTTTCTTTATTTTAGGCGTTTAATATTAAAATTTTAATTTTCTAAATTTAACAAAAAATATTTTCTATTTCAGATAAATTATTTTATGCTAAATTTTAGACGTTTTATATTTAACATTTAATTTCAAAAACTTATGGTTGAATCATTATTTTATATAAATTTTGTTTCTTAATTTTAGGAGTTTTATATTGAACTTTTAATTTATAAAATTCAACCCTGAACATTCTTTATTTTAGATCAAACAATTTTGTAGTTTTTGGAGTTTAAAATTTAACTTTTAATAAATAATATTTTAAAAATAATTTTATTAACACAATTGTCTTTTAAAATAAAGATTCAATAGCATTGATAGTGTATATTTATAATCATGGGCTGTATAATAGATATTTCACATTTAATTAATGTTTTGGAAAAAATATCTATCTAAATATTACAACAGATCTGTCAACAGATTTTTCATGTTATTATTACAACATTTAAAAATGTTGTAAAAATTAATGTTTTATAAAAATTATTTTAGATATTTTATATTAGCCAAAATATTTAATATTTAGGGAATTTATTTTATTAATTTTTATCGACATTTTGTTATAATCTTTTAAGATTTTTTAATATTTAGGGAATTTATTTCATTAATTTTTATAATCTTGGGCGGTTTTTTACCCAAAAAATTAATTGTGAAGCTAAAAATAGTTGAGGCTTTAATATAAATAACATTTTGTGAATATTCAATTGTTATATTTGTAAAATTGATGCCACAAACTTAAAAAATATTAAATATACAAGTATGTATATATTTTTTATATTTTAATAACAAGCTGTGTATGCGAATTATGATATTTTTTAACTTAATTTTTTTATCTAATTCTCATAATAATTTTAACCAAACTAAGCTGTTTGTCTGCTAAACTCAAATTATATCAATATCACTTCATCAGCTAAACACAACTAAAAAATTCTTTTGCACACCCAAGACCTATATAAGAAATAATCGCACATTATTAGAATTCCCAGCACAATAAACAATTGCTTCAATGACAATGATGCCCCCAAAATGTGATCCACACGAGATGCAATCGTAATACCATTTTGATGAACATTCATTTTTATCGCTCAGCCGAAATCTGTAACAAATGTAATGGCCAGAATACTTATAGAGAGAGGGAGAGAGAGACGGAGTAAGAACTCCCCTCAAATAAAAAAAAACAAACCTGCTGCACGGGCTTTACACATATGCTGCGTGTATGGAGTTACAATGTACAATGGGGAATTTTACGTTTTTATTTGGAAATAAATTAAAATTAATATAATTTTGATGGTAATACATTATAAATACAACAAATTTTAATGTTACATAGCAGGCAGTTTTAACATTCTCACCACTGTTAAGTTAGCAGCTGTTAAAATAAACAGAACGTGCTGCTGTTAATTCATTTATTTTTGCTTAAAGTAAAGTGATTTAGATCTTTAAATATTAAACATTTTGTGAAAAAATTTAAATTGGGTATTAATTAGTATGTCTTGTAATATATTTTGGTAATTTTAGTTTATTATTATAGTCAGTATATGTTGCTTGTTTTTGTTAATAAAAAACTTGCTGCAAATAAAAATTTCTTTCAAAAAGTGTTATTTTCGCATAGAGTTTTAAAAATATTCAAGCACTTTTTAGCTATAAGACTAAATGCATATTGTAGCGTCATTAATTCTGAATTGACATGGATAAATCAATGTGCACTTTTTTGAATAATTTTACTTTAAGCACACAGCTTCAATATATGAAATGTCAACCGGCAAAAAAGGAAAAAATTGTCAAAAAAATATAATATTTTTTTTTCCCCCAAAAACACTTTAAAATCACATTTAAAGTGTTTTTTTTTTGTTTTTGTATTTGTTTATCTATATTTACATCTGCCTATGGGGCATTAAATTAAATATTATGATACAGTAGTAGGGAATATAATACATGGGTATAAGCGATGATCAATATTTATAGTGTTGACAAAAAATTTTAGCCCCATTGCTCGCTTAGTCTTGCATTTATTCATTTATTTCAATAAATTGCTGAAATTTCCCATAGTGCATTGTAAAGCTAAATGTAAGTCGAAAACCTAAGAACTTTAGAACTTCGAGAAGTGAAGAACTGAAGAACTCAAGAATTGAAGAACTGAAGAACTGTAGAACTGTAGAATTGAAAAACTCGGCAAGCTTGATAGCTCGGCAAAAACACGACTTGAATAAGTATCTCGAGCTGTTTTGGGTTCGGTAATTATTTTCATTTCTTTCGGTACATCAGCCGATTGTATCTGTGTATTGGTGTGTTGGTTCTTCTTGGTGTTGGCGTATCTGCTGCTACTCCACATTGTTTCATATATATGTATATGTATATGTATATGTATGCCTTTCCATCGCAGGTTCAACGCACTCGCTTGAACTGCACAAAAGATGTAGATAAACATTTCCGCAAACGGCGCCGAGAGCCAAAGAACAGCAAAAAAAAAAAAAAATCTAAGCAGAAACATTCTTTCTAAGCCAAGAAGCAGCAGCCAAGTTAACAACAAACAACTAAGCCAAGAGAGTGTAACCAAGTTGAAGCTGCAGATACTTTCATTGGCTTGTTGCGAATCTCTTTCTCTTTGGCAGTCGGGCAACCAGCCGCCGTCAAAGCCAACCAGTTTGTTGGCCAGGCCAAAAAGAAAGGCTTTCTTTCTGGCCAAAGCTTGCAATGCTGCAGCAAAATTGCAAACTGCAAACTGCAATTTGAAAGTATGACCGAGTGAACAGTGAACCAGCTCGAGAGAGAAAAAGACAGATACAGAGCGAGAGAGAGAGTGAGAGAGAGATGGCAGAACTTAGCAACAGAACAGGCAATTGAGTAATTATACTCTGTTTTTTTTTGGAGCGTGAGGGAGGTATAATGGGCAAGGTTTTAGTGTCTGTCTGTCTGAACTTAGAAATTCTTTTTTTTCGTTGTAAAAATATTTAAATTTTATTTTGGCTTTGGAAAAAGTATGAAGACTTCAGTCCCAAAAATCTATATATAACTCCGAAATTTTTAGAGCTAGATTCAGAATATTTAATAAGGATAATACTGAGGAGTTTACTGAAAGAATTATTTCTAAAATTGTTTTATCCAGCGAAAATCCCATCAGAAATTAAACAATTTCTATATCTCTCAAAATACTATATATAACTCCTATATTTTTAGAGCTATAGACAAAAAATTTAATATCGATAATGCTGACAATCTTACTGAACGATTTGATTCAAAAACTGTTTTCCAGGGCTAAAACTACAATCGAAAAAAAATCAATTTCCATGTCTCTCAAAAGACTATATATAACTCCCATATTATTAAAGCTATAGTCATAATATTTAATATGGATAATACTGAGAGGTTTAATGAACATTAGATCTAAAAATTTCTTTGACCCGACTAAAACTTAAATCGTAAAAAATCGATTTCTATATCTTTCACACCTTACCAACTTTATTTAGCAATTTTAATAGGCACACATCCTCCGAACTCCTACAATCTTTTATTTAGCAAAAAGTATGCCTTAATTAAAAACAATTAAAAAACAGAGTATATTACAGTCAGTAACTGCCAAATCTGTGTATATTATACTAGTTTTTTTTTACTTCTTCAATCTGCGCTTCAGCTCTAGCAAGTTCTTTCAAATTCTAAACAAAAAAAAAAAAAATAATAAAAAAAAAACAAAAAACTTTGTGTTAAAGTTCACATAGAAGTTAGATTCTTCTTCTAGCCAGATTTTTGTTTCTTTTTTTTTTTAGATTTTTTGGAGTTTGTGGTCAATGAACTTGCCCGAAAAAGAAACCCAAAAGTTCAGAGCCTTCGCTGTTTGTTACATTCTCGAACCCGCGTCTTACATAAAAATAAAAGAAAATAAAATACAAAAAAAAAACCAAACTTAACGCACTTAAGGGGGAAGGGCTGTGGGGGGAGTTACGGGCTTTGAAAACGCAGCAGCGTATTAATTTTTCTAATTTGTTTGCCATGAGGCGAATGAACTTTTCTAGTTTTTAAATAATTTTTTTTTTCTTTTTTTTTTTGTTAGTTTTGCTTTTATGTCATGTTTTAGTATTTCGTTTTCTTTAGCTTTTGTTTTTTCTATTTATTTATATTTTTTGGGCAACTTTTTTTTGGCTAAGCTATGAAGACATAATAGATACATAGTCACAGCTCCAAAAGCTGGAAGTTCAAAGAACTCATTCCGTCGGGCTCTATTGTGTGAGAATTCATGCATTAATTTGAATCTACTTTGTATATATGCTAGTGTTTAGATTTATGGTAATACAATCTAACATATATATCATAAAATTGGCCAAATGCCATTAATCAAAGTTATCGCGAAAAAATAAAAAAACTATTAAAAGTTTGGTAATTTAATATGCGTATAGAGTTTGCGCTGAATTCGATTAGCATTTGCTTTAAAGTGAATCATTTGAAAAAATCTCAATTAAAACAAGCTTTAAAATAGATTTTATGTTGTTTTTTTTTTATATAGTTTATGAGTTAATGTGGGTTAAGGACTGAAGAGGGTGTGTTTGTTTAAACTGGTTAAATTGAAGTTGTAGAAGAATTTAGCTTTGGATTGTATATAACTATTTAATATTCAGACACGCGTTTGTTCATTTTTAATGGCATTTTCGTGATATTATAATATTTTCGTGCATAAATATCAATTTTTAAAGCTAGACACGTTTGTTAGAATTAGTCGTGATTTTTTTGATTTTTATATTATTATATATGCACATTATTTAAATATTATATTAATTAAAATTTTTTTAATTTTTCTGTATATTATTTTACTATTATTTAAATAAGAATTTCTTTAATTTTTCTGGATTAGCTAGATCGTAAATAAGTACATATATGCAGCTGAATTTAAATATTTGACAACATCTGTAGCTTAATTTTCTTAATTCTATTTAAATATAGCATTAAATAAAATATAAATTAATATAGATATATTACAACCATTGATCGCAAAAAAATATTTATGATTTATAAAAATCAAGCCTTAAAAGTATTATTTAGATGACTTGGAAAATTTTAGATATACTAAATCAGGTTGGAGTATTTTGGAAACAGGAAATATTTTTATTTTTAATTTTTATTATACAAATAAAGCTTTACCTATATTTCTTTGATCAAAAAATAAAATTGTAAAATTAGAATTAAATTTCAAGCTTTATGAAAGAAATCACTAAATATTATAAAAATTAATTTTAACCTGTATTTATCGTTCAAATAAAATTAAATTGTGAAATAATAATTCAAAGTTAAATTTTTTTTGAGAAAAAATACTAAATAGTTCTAAGTTCATAATTTTTATATTCATGTTTTTTATTTATTTTAAGAGTTGTGTTTCCTGATTATAATAATAATTCAATTTTAATTTTTATGAGAAAATTAGTAAATAATTCTAAATGCAACATTATTATATTTATTTACAATATTTTTATATATTTTTTTTTATTTATTATAGGAAGATTATAATAATAACTTAATTTTAATTAATATGAAAAAAAATCACAAAATAGTTCTAAATTCATAATTTTTATATTTAATATTTATTAATATTTATATTAATATTTTTTTTATAAAATTGGCAAGGTTTATATTTTTTTTATATTTTTATTTATTTTTTCATTCATTTAAATTTATTTTTTTTATTTATTATAAGAGTTCCTTTTCCTGATTGCAATTTTAGCTTCTATGAAATCTCTTGAAGATAATCAAGAGAATTGAATTATTTTTAAATACTTTACTTACTTTCATTCAATAAAACATATGAATTTATAGCTTATTTTGTATATAAGAAATTTAGTTTATTTTTCATAACTTTTTTAAAGATGCAAGAATATTTAACCGGCGTATAGACATATGTAGCTTTTTCTTAAATATTATTTAAATTTCCTTTCTGAGCCCTTTTATAACTCCAAAAAAACTATGTAAATTCTCATAAACTTATTCCCATTTCTAGACGCTTTCTTTTTCTCATATCCAACAGCTGTTACATTAGGCTGCAACTGCTGTTCAGATATCCTTACAACCTAACGGTGCTGCAATCCTTTAACACTATTTTTGTTTTTTTTTCTTATATACAGCGACAGCTGCCCGTCAGCTTTTCACAATACAAAATATACTTGTATAAACCATTCATAATTGATTTCCGTTTAAAGTATCTTCAACATTCACATTAGACAAGAGGCAAGCTGCCAACTGTTATCACACACACTCTATACTCTATACACTGTTTTGCATTTACAGTTATGCAACACATAACACAATGCATACAACATCCTTTGACATAATAGTCAGAGAGAGAGGCAAAGAAATGAACATACTCTATACGAGATGTAGAGGTTCGGGAGGCTGTTAAAAACGAGTTTCCTGTCGCCAGTCAAGAAATAAAAATTTAAATAAGAAAATAACAAAAAAAAAAATAGTGATAAAAACCGCTATGTTGCTGTTGTGTATGTTGCTGTTGTTGTTGCTGTTGCTGCTGCTCCTTTCCATTTCTTGTTATGGCTCAAATGAAGCAATTGCCAAAGACGACGTCGCTGCCAACGCCTACGAAAATGTTGTACATGCCACAACAACAACAACAAAAACCTACAGACATTTGAACAATGGCACAACCATAAACACGCAAACAATAGACAACAACAACAACAACCAGCAACAGGAGTTTTACCGTAATCCTTTCGTTTTGATCCGCTTGAGCCTATATATATTTTCATTCTGACGAAAATGAGATTTCTTGCCGCCAGAAGCTGACTGATTGAGCAAGGATTAGGGCACTATGCTACCTGCCCAGGACATGAGTTTGCTTTATTTGAATATGAGAAGCAGCAGCGGCAGCGGCAACCAGGTAGCAAGGTCCTTAAGCGAGGCGTCAGGTGCTGCTGCCGCTGCTGCTGTGGCCTGTGTACTATGGGGAATTTCAACATTTTGTTTTGAAATAAATTCACTTTAAAATTAATAACTTTTTAATGGAAATACATTATAAATACATCAAATTTTAATGTTACATGGCAGGCAGTTTTGACATTCGCACCACTGTTAAGTTAGCAGCTGTTAAAATAAACAGAATGTGCTGCTGTTAATTCATATATTTTTGCTTTAAGGAAAGGGATTTAAATCTTTAAATATTAAGCATTTTTGAAGAAATTGTTAATGGATATTAATTAGTGTGTTTTGTTATTTATTTAGGTAATTTTATTTTATTAATATAGTCAGTATATGTCGCTTGTTTTTGTAAATAAAAAACTTGTTACAAAAATAAATTTTCTTTCAAAAAGTATTATTTTTGCAGAGAGTTTTAAAAATATTCAAGCACTTTTTAGCTGTAAAATCAAATGCATATTGTAGCGTCATTAATTCTAAATTGACAAGGATAAATCAATGTGCACTTTTTTGAATAATTTTACTTTTAGCACATAGCTTCAATGTATAAAATGTTAATCGGCAAAAAGGAAAAAAATTGTCAAAAAAATATAATATTTTATTTTTTCCCAAAAACACTTTAAAATCACTTTTATACAGCTAACAAAAAATTATAGCCCAATAGCTCGCTTAATCCCTGAGCTATCATTTTATTCCACAAAAAACAAACAAATACCCCACAGTGCTGTGTGCGGCAAGGATAACCCATCATCAATTTGCCGTTTGTCAGCTCTTTCCCCTCTACTAAATTCTCTCCTTTCTCAATCAAGCGGCAAACGTGAGAGTTTTACGGCATGTGTAGTAGGCGCTGCCATTTGATTGCGTGAAATGCGCGCGAGTAAAAAATAAAAGAAAATTGATATTATTTTCATTCGTCCTGTTTACACAGCAACTACAATATATAGACATATGTTGTGCAGGAAATGTGCTGTTAAAGGATTTTACGCAGCGGAAATGACAGCAGCAACAGCAGCAGCAGCGGCGTTTTACTCTAACACGGACAATGGTTTAATTAAAGCAAGGACACAGGTCATAAAGCCATAATATTTGCTTGGGCCCGTCAAAGGGTTGAGCCACACACCAAAAAGGACTATGTCCAGCCTATTGCAATTAGTGCTGCTTGGCAATTCCGGGAAAGAAAACTCTCTTTTGTATGTCCTTGCACGGTAGGCAAATGCATTTCCTTTGAAAAAGTGCAGCAGATCCATCAAGTTTGTTGCCTAAGTCTTTTGTTTTTGGTACCAAAAAAAAAAAAAATAAAAATTTACGTAGCTCAAACTGTTGCTCAACTTGCACACGAGCACAAAACTCGAGTTCAACGAACGCACAAAATTCAAATATATGTATATATATATAATATACATATATATATATATATATATATACATATCATGAGCAACAACATTTGCTTGCTCTGTTACAAACAAGCGCCAACTCACAGCACCAGCAGCAACTGTTGCCCGCGTCTTTGCTCCGCTAGCAATCAGTCAGCTCCCCAGTCAATCGTTCCCCCTCACCTCTTACAGCTACTCCCCTGCTGCTGCTGCCTCACGCACTGGCCGAAAAAATAAGGCAGAACGACAACGTGGCTGGAGATGAGTTTGTTGACCTGACAACTCAAATATGCTCGTATATATATATTTTTTTGGTCAAGAGACGACGAAAATGAAATGGAAAAGAGCGCACAAAAAAGTTCTTAACATTGTTTTTTTTTATTATTTTTTTTTTGTTGTTTTTTTGGTAACTTGTATATAAGCCAAAGCGAGAAACACTCTCGCCGCACGCGTTTTTTTTTTTTGTTTTTTGTGTTCAACTCTCTCGCCATGCTCTTGACTTGGTTTTTGAAAGTGAAGTGAATCATTTTGATTCACGCACAGTAGCCGGACAGACAGAGCATTGAGGCTACAAATTACTTATATTCACATATTTGTTGAATTATGTCGATTGAGCTGAGCAAACAGTTGCCAAAAAATCAAATTAAATAAAATAAAAAATAAAATAACAAAAGCTGCTTTACAATGGAGCTGGGAGCCGGTGAAGAGCTGTAGATTTCCGTCCGAGTTTTTTGTTTGTAGGTGTGTCGCGGTAGCACATATATACAAATACTACTTATACAGCCATACATATTATATATATTATATTTATTAATACTTAAAAAATTTGGAGGGTGTTTATCAAGCTCAGCTGCTGGTCTTGCTTTCTTTTGTCAATATTGTAAGGGCAGGGGTTTGGCCAGTCGGCAAATTCATAACACGGAAATCAATCAATTATGTGTATGCATTGATATTTTAATTAAAACAATTTTAATGACTAATCGGATAGCCGGAATTGCGTGTGCTTGAATCGCTGGCAGGACAGGTGTTTGATATGTATTAGAAATGGTTTAATAAACATTCAATAATAGTTTATTTTGACTGCTTTAAATTCTAAAAAATGTTAAGTAACTAAAATCAAACTCAGAGCTGCTTAAAGTTAAGTTAAAAGACTCTTAAAACGAATATAAATCAGGGACTGTAACTATTTAAATAAAAAAATAACACTATAATAACTATTTTCAAATTTTTCCACATAAAAACAACAAACACAGTTTTTTTTTATTTTTATTTTAATAATTCCATTTCATCCTAAATTTTAAATTTTAATTTAAAAAATCACACATTAAATTTATCTGTCATTTTTAATTTTAAAAATCAATAATGAAATTTTTCCTACATTTTTAAATTGTGAAAAATCAAAATAAATGTCTTTAATGTATTTATTTATTGACTTAATTTATTATATTATTTTTAATTTTTTGCCGCATTAGTTAAGCAACAACAGTTAATTTTTATTTAAATAATCTCTTTAAATAGTTATCCTACATTTTTATTTAAAAATTCCCACATAAGATTTATCTGTCATTTTTATTTTAAAAATCAATTAATTTTTAAATTGTAGAAAAGCAAAATAAATATTTTAAATGTATTTATTTATTGATTGAGCTTATTATATTATTTATAATTTTTTTCCGCATAATT
>JAWNNH010000754.1:0-40421 GCA_035043045.1 Hirtodrosophila alboralis | reverse complement strand
AAATATATGTAAAGCATTGATAAATGAGTCTTTGATCCTATAAAATATATATCTATATACATACTTTATTAGTAACAACATTATTCTGGCTTAAATATTACGTTCCAATATTGATTTTCTTTAATTATATTTTATTCCCAATAAATCATTAAAAAAAGGACACTAGTTCGCCATTTAAAAAAAGTGTTGCATACTTGTAGGTCCTGTTTTTTTAATTTCTGTACTCGCATAATTCACAAGCGTGCCTAGCAGTCACTATATAAGGCAGCAAGGTTTCTCTGCAGGAAAATTTTTTTTTTTTTTTTTTTTGCAAATTTTGTGTTCTAAATTTAAGTTAAAATAATACTAATTCTTTACAATTTTTAGCAGTCATTTAATAAGGCCAACAGGTTTCTCTAGATTAATTTATGTTTTTAAATTTCCTTAAATAATTTTGTGTCCGAAATTCAAGTTAAAATAGTAATTATAATAAAATAATTATGTGCACTAAATTCAAGTACAAAGAATAATTTTCCTTAAGCAATAACCTCATATTAAACACAAATGAAATGAACACAGGAATATAAAGTCTCAAAACAACCCTCGCAGTTATTTTTATGGCAACAAAACCTTAAACCAACACTCATATATATGTAGACTAGACCACTTACACAGTGCCCAGTCCACTTTGCTGATTATGGGGTTTATATGTCAGCCGATAAATATTATGCCATACTAAATATATAAAAAATATATATAAAGTTGGCTTTTTTTTTCCTATTTTTTTTTTATTTTTTGCTGTAAACTTCAGTTTACCTGTAAATTTCAATTTCAATTTCAATTTGTGTAATGCATAAGGATACATAAAAATTGAATTATGCACCAGTTGCTTGGCCCATTTCGTTTGGACACATAATGTAGAAACATATTTCTTTTTTTTACCCTCTTTAGGAAGGGTGTAGAAGGGAATCCGGGAACCCCATTTGTCAGTTTTGTGGCTCATTGAGCATTGGGAAATGTGAATGAAACCTAGATTAAATTGTCGTTTATAAGACATCTGTTTAGTCCTTAAATAAAGCTAGACAATTTATGTGAAATTCGATTAATCAAATAAAAATAAATTTATTTATTTTTTTGCAATTAGTTGAAAATTATGTTAATGTTTAAATTTTGATGCGCAGAGCTTGTTACACAAATTCAGTTTGACAAACAATGGCAGCAACAACAATTCAGTTTGGATGCTGTTGTTGTTGTTAATACCCCTCGACACGCAACAATAAAAAACAATTTCGCTACCATACAATCGCTGCCCCCCCTTGCCCCTGCCCTTTCACTCTCTCAGCCCATCAAAATGTTGCGCGTTTGTCATGTCACGTCATATTACACACACAATAGGCTGCCATACAAGAGATTGATAGAGAGAGGGAGACAGGGAGAGGGATGAGTTACCTCTGTATAATCTGTAGTCTACTGTTCCTACCCCTCCTCCTATATACTTTTAACCCCCCGCCTCTGTTGACAGCACTCAGTCAGCAGCAACTATGACCTGATTTATCAAATAAATAGCTCAGCATATATAGCTTGGCTTGAGTGCATTCACTTTTCATTTGACTGGAGATGTGCACTGTAAACAATTTAAGTTTTTAATTTTTCAATTTTATTTTATTTTATTTGTTAGAAATTATTATTTGCAGATAAACAAGGTCACCAAGGGGATATTTGGCGATTCCCGTATGCCTTAAAATTAAAGAAAAAAAAAAAATTAAAAAAAAGGAAGATATTATTAACTGCAGTTTTAGAATATGAAATAGATCTCTGAAAGAGTGCGAATTGCTTTTTAGTTTTTGGCTGAATTCTTTGCTTACAAATTTTTGGCTTTTCCGGATTATTTTTCACTTAAATTTTCACTACAATTTGGATCTAAAAATTACATTTAAATTGCTCTCTATGCTTCAATTTCTTGGTTTCTGGTTAGCCTATATTATCCATATATCGTCTCTATTTAAATCTCTATAAAAAAAATGCTGTATATTTATTCTGACGTTATTTGTATTTATTTATTTACCCTAGAATTTCTGAAATTTGTATTTGTTATTTTTTAGAAATTATTAACTGCATTTTTGTAATATGAAATAGATCTTCTGTAGAGTGCGAATTTCTCTTCAGTTTTTGGCTGAATTCTTGGCTTACAATTTTCTGTCTTTTCTCGATTATTTTTTATTTAAATTTTTACTAAAATTTGGATATAAAAATTCCATTTAAATTGCTCTCTGTGCTTCAATTTGCTGGCTTCTGCTTAGCCTCCTACTACCCTTATATATGCTTTATTTAAATCTCTATAAAGAGTTGCTGTAGATTTATTCTGACGTTATTTATAAAGATTTACATATACTAGAATTTCACTTTAATAAAAAAACATTTTTAAAATTACTATTAATAAAATTGGCAAGGTTTTTAGTGACGTATCATTTGTTAATTTGTGAAAATCTAGCTGAAACGACGTCATTTTTCAAATTCCAAAAATGACGTCGATTCAGCTAGATTTTCACAAATTACTATTAATTTAAGCAGTTCAACATTTTCCCTAAATTCGGAAATTAATATCAACCTTCCTAATAATAATATATTAAATTTATAACCTTAATTCTGCCATTTGCTATTATTGTCAGCTTACAAAACAAATAAGTTCCCATAGATATAACACATTTTTATAAACACTTTACACATTTTATGCTTGTAATAAAAAAGTCCTAAATAGTTTCATTGCCTTTAGGGAAATCCCCAAATTACAATCCTCCCATTTTGCGCCGTGTAGACAATAAGTTTTAACATTTTCACACAATTGTATACGCTATAAGGGCTAAGGGGGAAGCTATGCAACAAAACTTTTGCCAACTTAACAATGTGCAGCTGAAGATCTAGATATCTAGATATATGTATATGTATACATATATTTATATATACAATATATATATAATAACAATGACATTAATTATGGGAAGCTAGGCATATGTGGCAAGCAGATAGCGCAAAGTTATACAATGCAACAAATTTAAAACTCAACTTTGTGGCAAAAATAAATTAATCAACTTTTTATTAACAAGTTTGATGTCTACACTATTAGTACATTAAGTACTTTAGTTATTTTTCAGTTTCCCACAGACGACAGCAAACTAATTAAGTTAACACTTTTACACTTTTACTGCATTAAATTTAATAAAAAGAAAGAAAATCACCGCTAATGGCTTATACTAATTATAATTGACATCTTTCGACAGGTTTGAAGAAATTTCTCGCCCAATATCCATCGATATTCCTTGTGGACGGGGATTATGTTCAGGTTAATGCCTATCAACATGCCACCTCCGATGATGGCAACACTGGTGGCAAACGCGACTACATCCAAGAGGCTAAAGACTACTTCAAGAACAAGATGCTGCAATACGGAGCCGCTGCTGAAGTTCCAGTTCGCAGTCTGCTAGGACATCGCTCCCAGGCATCGCCACAGGTGCGACACATTTCAGGTGAGTAATTGATGATTGTGAATAAAAAAATGCAATAAATTCTAAATAAAAGTTACAAAAATGTAATTAAATATAGATAATGATATAAGGTGAATTTAAAAAATAATAGTAAATAGTAAGGATTAAAAATCCTCAAAATAAAGTAAAATAAAAAAGAATCACTTTATTTTTTATTATTAGATTTGTACTTTATATAAAATGATTATAAAAAAAATAGGCTATACTCAGCAATAAAGTTATACTTGTCTATAGTATGCATATAAATATAGGGATAGTTCTCCCTTATACTATATGCTCTTCCTAAACTTTCAACTCTCGTAACTTCATTAAAACTTAACAGATTTTGGAATGTTGTTGGCGGAATGTCCTTTTGTTTATATTTTAACTTTTACATTCATTTGACATCAAAATTTCTGAAAATAAAATTTTTCCATTTTTTTTAATGCAAATTTTGCAAAATTTTCGAAAATTTTTAAATTTTAAAATTGTATTTTTTATTGATTGCGAACAACCAAATTAGTATAAAGAACTATTTCAAAATTAATTTTGAGCGTTTGTTAAATTTTTATATCAAAAATTCAACAAAAATTTAGGTTGAAATTCCCAAAGCTAACATTAAAGTTTCCAAAGTAAATGCTCTTTATACTCTTGCAAAAGAGTATTATAATTTTGTTTTCTATATCAAACTGTTATATTTCTGTCAAAACCGATTTTTAAGTAGCGGTTCTGTTTGTTGCCCATTTAAAATGATTTTAAATTTAATTTAAATACTTTACTTTTGATTTTTAATTTTTTGATTATTCTCACACATTTAGTATAAAATTGTTGAAAAACTGAAAAATCTATAAATGTAATTCTTAATTGATTATTTGCATTAAAATCGGTTTAAAATACTAATTTTAAATTTAATTGAATATGTATTTTATTATTGTATAATATCTTAATTTTTCTGCATTAGAATCTAAAAAAATAAATAATAATTAATATAATAAATTTAAACAATAAATAATAAATAAAAAATAAAGAGATGGAAAGTTTGCAAGCTTCGTCTAATTTCCCAAATTAATATAATAATAATATAACATAATATAAAAAAATATTTCTATATATAAAAAAAATCAATCAATAATACAAAATAATATTTCTATTGCTTATTATATCATTGATTGGTTTTTTTTATAAAGTAAATTTTATTAAATATTATAATAAGCAAAAGAAATATTATTTTGGATGATTAATTGGTTATTTTTAAAGAAAAGGTTTAGATTTTGTAAATTAATTAAAAATCTAATGCAAGTTTCAAAAGTCGGTTATCCTATCCTAGTTTACAGACATTAAATATATCAAAGTAAAAACAATTTTTCGATTATAATTAGTATTATTTAAAGTAAAAAAAAATTCTAAATATTTATCTAATTCTTTGCCTTTTTTCATTTCTTTTCTAGGCCAGCACATCAAGGAGTTTACGGACTTTTTAATGAAGCACACGGATACGTTTAAGGTGACGGATGACTATGTGGTGCTGGTGGGCAGTGAGAATATGACGGATTTACCGGCTAGAGATCGTTTACATTTGCCGCAATCGAATATCGATACGCGTGGCACCCAGCAAATGCTTGACTTTTTCGCCCAGTGTATTGAGATGAAGGGACCCTTGTTGGTGGATCAATTATTCCATTTGTTGACGCTTAACTTTCCCCAGGATCAATGGTTGCGCATGTTCAAAACTCCTGGCGATTTGAGTTCGTTTTTGAAACTCTTTGGCGATTGCTTTCACATCCAGGCGAATCTAGTCACATTGCTGCAGAAGCCCAAGCTGAATGATTCCCACATTCAGCAGGCCCAGGCACGTTCCCGGGAACAATTCAATGCGATGAATAATAATCAAAATCCACGTAAAGTGGAATCCCCATTGAGCGCAGTGCAGCAGCGTTTGCAATCGCCGGCAATGCGCAACAGCAACAGCAATGGCTACAATAATGTGAATAATAGTACTAGCAACAACAACAATAATAACAATAATAATAATAACTATAATAATAATATACAATCGCCCAATTTCAAGCTAAATGCGCCTGTCTCCAATATGACGGGCGGCAATGGCTTTGGCCAGGGCCAACAAAATAAATCGGAGCCAAATTCTGGCTTTGATAGCTATGTGCCAATGTCGGAGCTGAAGCTGGAGAATCTATGCGAGAATAATTATCCCAGCTCCAATGTGTGCTATGGACCCATAATGCCACAGCAACAAACACAACAACAACCAACAGCAGCAGCAACAACAACGCCAACAGCAACAACTCCCACCACAGAGCGTTTAAATAGCGTTAATCAAACTTTAAAACAACGTATTAATACGCTAGTTATACGCACTCTGGCTGAGAATCTGGAAAAGGATAAACAAACGCTGGCCAATCAGAATTCCCACTCACATGCAAGTCCTGTGCACGCCAGCAATGCCAAAACAACAGCAGCAGCAACTGTTGCAACTGTCACAAATGCCACGCCTAGTCAGAGTTACTTTGTGGGCGATACTTGGAAAATTAAAGTATTACAAAATACAACAGTTATTGCCAATGTAAAGCATTCAACATTTGTGACGGAGGCATTGTTGGATTTGGCCAAGGATGAGTGCAACATTGCCGTCTCCCTGGACTGTGAGGGCATCAATCTGGGCATTAAGGGTGAGATAACGCTCATAGAGATTGGCACGGCCAGGGGTGAAGCGTTTCTATTCGATGTGCAAACGTGTCCAGCCATGGTCAGTGATGGTGGCCTGAAGACCCTGTTGGAGCATGATCAGGTCATTAAGGTCATACACGATTGTCGCAACGATGCCGTCAATTTGTATCTGCAATTTGGGATTTTGTTACGCAATGTCTTTGATACGCAGGCAGCGCATGCGATTTTGCAATATCAGGAGAATGGTAAACAGGTTTATAAGGCCAAATATATATCGTTGAACTCGCTGTGCGAGCATTATAATGCGCCCTGTAATCCCATTAAGGATCAGCTCAAGCAAATCTATAGACGCGATCAAAAGTTCTGGGCCAAGAGGCCGCTAACACGCGAAATGATGTTATATGCGGCAGGAGATGTTCTAGTTCTCATACACGATCAACTCTTTGGCAGTTTGGCTCAACAGATCAAGCCGGAGAACAGGCAACTATTCTCCGAACTGTGCACGGAACAAATTCTCATGCAGATCAAGCCCAATCAGGTTAAAATATGCAAAAAACAACGCAAAGTCAGCACGGAGGTCTCCGATCTCAAACAGAAACTGGCCCAGACCAGCAAGAGTATTGTGCTCTCCAATCGTGAGATACGTTTGCTGCGGTAAGTTTGAGAAAATCTATAAAAAAAATCTAAACTAATTGAATTCAATTTATCCCTCAGTTACATGGACTTGACGGAGGATGAGAAGGAGCGTCTCAAGGGCTATTACAAGGTGGCCAAAAAGCTCGAGAAAATGGAATCTGCGGGCAATCCCAACAAGTATGTTAAATTACAAATATATAAAAATTGAAAACTTAATAATCTCGCAACAACTTCTTGCAGGGATCAAAGCGACTCTGAGGATGAGGCGGAACCGAATGAAAATGACTTTTTCCCCAGTTTGGATTCTGTACCATCGGATAATTCATTATCGGGCACATTCTCGCCGCGTTTTAGCTCCGAGCCGCCCAGTTTGACTGAATCCATGCAAATGTTGGAGGAAATATTGCAAAATAAATCAATGGATCGATTAGCGCGCATTGATAAGCTTGAGGCCATATTAACGACTGCAACGACATTGCCATGCGATCAAGTAAGCGCTTCATGCTTTAATTTATTTAAATAAATAATAAAATAATGTTTGTTTTCTATAATTTACAGATTATTACTTCCAATGCTATGCAGGAACAATTGGGCTCTAGCATTGCAACTACCGAGAATCTTCAAATTATACGCGAAAAAACAAGAAAGTATGTAGCAAGAGAAAGAGAGCTGAAAAACTATAGTTGGGAAACTTTTTTACAATTTGTAGATTGCCTAATTTTCGAATTTTATAAATACTTAAAATGTTTTATGCGAGTTTTGTCAATAGAATTCTAAAGTTAATTTTATCATTTAAGGGATCATTTTATCCTTTAAAAATACATTTCAATGTGCATAAATAACTCGATTGTAGGTTTCTCCAATATAAGTTGTTCTGTTATTCACAAAGATTCTAAAATTATAAACAATTTGGTGTAATTAAAACACAAATTAACCTTCTACGTATATCTGATTTTTTAAATTGAAAATTAAATTGAAAATCCATAACATAATCGATCCCTGTTTTTTTCATGTTAAGCAACGAATTTTGTTGATTTTTTGTTTTAGCATTTAAATTAAGGATTAATTTGCTTAGAAGGAGTTTCAATTTAAAGTTTTAGAGCTAAATTTTACCATTCAATAGCTAAATTGTTTCTTTTATTGAATAAAACTTAGCGCAAAGTGTAATCAACTAATGATAATAGTACCTTAACTATCGAAGAGCATACTTTTGATAGTTTTACTGAAAGAATTAAATCCTCTATAAATTTAAACACATTAAAATACATAAAAGACGCATTTGCATACTCTCAATAGAAGGAAAATTGTTTAAATTATTATATATTATTATAATAAAAGCAATCGAAAGTTTCTCAGCTCTACCTCAATATATTTAATTACCGCTTAAACTTAAATTAATATTAAAAACCTTTTTCTCAATTCCAGCATGAAGAATTGCAATTGCCATGGTGAGCGCAGTATTACGCCAATTTTAAGAACAGCAAATGACAAGCGTGTGGTCAAACTGGTGGATGCGGAATCGCAAACGTTGAGCACCGGCGATGTGGTCATCACGAAAATCTTCTTTCAGGATGAGCACGAACGTGTCAAGGATGCGGTATTGAGCAATAGCAATAATAGCAACAATAGCAATACCAATTCACCGAAGCGTGTAGCTTCAACTTGAATAATTTTATTATTGAACAGAAATGATTCCTAATTAGCCAAGCGCGCAGACATTATACATATGTATTATTTTTGATTAACCATAGTGAAACTTATTCAAATTATTAAAAGGGAGCTGCAAAAAGACGGGAGTGCTCGAAACTCTATTAAATATGCAATAATTTGTTTTCTAACTAATTGAGAAGCAATATATATTTTGTGCCTAAATGTTGAACATTGCAATAACAATCTATGCTATTATATATATACACATAAATATATCTATAAATATTATTTACTACTATTTGGATTTTGCTCACTCATTAAACTAATTGAAACATTTTTATTAAGACAATTTGTAAAACCGAATCGCACTTCTCATCGCGAGCTGGTCGAGAATTTGTGTTGTATTCTGATTATTTAGCAAATATGTTTTTGTTGAAGCTTTACATTTACACTTATTATGTATATTATTATGAAAACTTAGCGAAACGATCGATTCGATTCGATTCAATGTTTGTATTAAATTTGACATTAAACCAAGTCTGGCTATTTATTTGCGAGTTGTAAAAATACATATATATATGAATCAAATCTTATTATAAGAAAGCGTTGGACCAATCTGTTGTGTAGAATCGAAAGCCTTTTTGTTGAATAAATACATACATAGAAGCAACAATATATATTTGTAGATGTATCCCATATATAAAATATCCTTGTCGCCATATCAAAACTGAACTTTTGTATTTTAACCATTAATACTTACAATCAAACAAGTTTATCCAACATATATAATTTTAGTTTAATCCAATTGCATAATCAAAAGTCTTTTAATTATTAACAAAAAATGCGTAGTCAATATAAGTAAAAATGATATTTAATTATAAAGAGAACTTATTGAAATTGTATGATTATAAAAAAAAAAGAAAATATGCTTAAATAAAACAACAAATTGTATATACATATGTAACAAAAAGGAATTCAAATATATAACAAAAAATTCATTTAACTGGGAGTCTTTTTCAGCAGAGTTGGAATACGAATCCTTAATCCTTAATTAATCAACTTGGCGAATTTTTAGTTTTTTTCTTTTATTTAACATCAAACATCAAGAGGCTTAAAACATTGATTAGTTTGTGCACATATATATTAGTTTTAAATTTTGTAAACATCTATAAAGTTATATATATATATATATTTATGTTATGATCTTAATATCAGTAGAAACACTTTTGATAGTGCGTTTTTTTTTTTTTAGTAGTAAACGTCAAATGGTGGTAAAGTCGTCGAGTTTTAGAAATTATTATTATTCTCAAAATCAGTCGTGTCAATTTGTTAGAAGCTTTATTTGTTTATAAGCAGTTCTAATTTCGATAAATTTTATTTATTTATGTGTTTACACATTTCCACAGAGGCTTAGACTTACAATTATTAAAATTCATCATAAATGATTTATTTCCTGGTTATATTAGACATCAAGATTTGGTATTTGTAAAATTGCATTTAAATACATATATAAGCATTTAGTGGTTTTTTTTCTGAGCTGATATCTGTATTGTGATGCAGACTCAAAGCCAAAACGATCTATCTTAAATATATGTTAATCAAAAAATTTCTTAATTTTCAGTTAAGTATTTCTTTTTTTAATATTGGCAATCGTATTGCGATTGTTAAGCTAACTTATTGACCAATTTTAAATTCGTTTTTATTCATTGTTTATTATCTATTCAATGCATAATTAATATATATATCTTTAGCACACAATGTTTTTGAACCAAACAGTGCCTACGATATAAAGATGTAACAGCCTTCTCGCAATATTTTGAGCTTTGTAAATACAACAATATATATACACATACGAGCATTTTTCACCTATGAGTTGCACTGTACGTTCCATTAATGCAAAAAAAAAAAACTAAAATTTCGTTATCATCCACTTTTAGTATATACTAAAATTCACAATTTTTAAATCTAGCCGGTAAAAGTTACCACTATATTATGTTATTAACTCTGTTGTGAACATGAGCAAACAGATCTTAATATTTATGTAAATATTTAAAGCACACATCTACTTATTTGCAAAAGTATTCTATATAATATTTCAAATATATATACATATCCATTTTTGTATAACTATTTATATGCAAAGGTATACTTTAATGCATATATATTTGCTAAAATCACATCTTTGAACGCTATATAGCTCGTTAGCTGTATGTACAATTTGGTTTCTAACATGCGTGTTAATATTAATATTATTATTACTGTATATATATATGTATTTAATCTATATATATTCGTTATCAGGAAACCTGTTTAAAACATTTGTTTTCTTTGTTTTTATACACTTAATAATTTACTTAATCTAATGTACGCTTATCAATAGAATATTAATTTCATTAAATATTGTGAATGAAGCTTTCTTTATTTTATGAAGTAGAATGAAAAATGTTTGATATATATAGATATATATATTAATGTCATGTACTTATGGAACCATTATATTTTTCTTTTTCTTCAGCAAATCGTGATATTCTCTCCTTGTGTCAAATGTGTTGACTTTAGGATCAGAAAAAAAATGAAAAAATGAAAGCTTATTTAAACGAAACTTTGAAAATAAATAAGCTTTTCAACACTTAGTTAGGTAAATCTATTTAGACAACATCAAACATTAAAATTTCGGAATATATTTGTATATTTCATATACCTTGCAGTTAACTCTCTCAGCTATTATTCTGTGAGTGTATATATAACTTCGGTAACCCGAAAGTAAACTGTGTTTTGTAAGCAATTTCAGTAAGCTCTTATTAAACCTAGTTACAGACTATATTCTTACTCTTATATTCCAAATTCACAAACCTGTTTTCGTTTCATATATTTTAACTGAAGAAAAGATGATTAAAGAATATGGCAAGAAACCAATAATATTACATCTTAAAAACCTATTCCTGTATTTTTGTTTATATAATATTGTTATCTCGAGTTATATGTTTGAAACTCTTTTCTTTTGCAATTTCATAAGTTCTTAATCTCTCCTTTTATTATTTAATACTAATCATTAGCATCATAATAATATAATTCTATATCTTGTATACATACCTTTTGGGATAAATATAGTATTGAAAATAAAAGTATATATCCCAGTTTCTTAGACATTGCATGTCTTACAGTCAATATTTTGTTTCTTTCTTTTTTCTTTTTTAAATATTATCAAAATATAATATTTTCATTTATGTGTCTTTAGAAGAAAAGCTCCGAGATTTAGTTTAACACTTTGATTTTTGCTTTGCTTTAAACAAAAAAGGAAATTAAATAAAAACAAAATTGCAATTAAAATAAAAATGTATTTATTTCACTAAAATATTTTAACAAAACATAATACATATGTACAGTGATTGTTGCAAGCATTTTTTTTTTAAGGAAAAACACAAACAGAAAACAGATAATAAAAACCAAATCTTCAGTTCAAAAACATTTATATAATGTAGTATTTTGTTTTTTAGGGTTATTTTTTAGTATACTAAGTTCTACACTTTTTTTAAACTTATTTTAAAGTTGATATATCATATAGACACAGACAATTGTATTCTATTTCATATTTTCTTTTGACATTTAAATTGTTTGTTGTTTTGTTTTTTAAAAATTGCACATACATTATTTAACTGGACATTTAAGATTTATATGTAGAACTGACAAATATTGCACAAATTTGAAGGGAACTACGGTTATTTAACTATTTGTTTTATTTTTTTATATAGTTTTCTTATTAAAATTTGCCTTGCTTCTGTTTATTGGTTTTTTTTTTTGAAAATATTTCAAAACTTTTGTCATATTTTGTATATGTATGTATGTGTATTCATATATGGTATATGCATGCGTGTTGTTTATATATTAATATATATATGTTTGTATGTATATAATTATATATCTTTAATCACTTAATGAGATCAAGTCATATAGCGCATTATCTCGCGCAAAGCATAGAGTAATTCGGCCTGATTACGGGCCTCCATTATCATTAGATTAACATGAACCTGCAAATTAAATAACAAGATTAAAAATTGTATTTAATTTTTTTTAAATTTTTAACTCACTTTTTCACTGTCCTGCAACTCGACGAGCACACTATCATAATCCTTGGTGGTAATACGCTCCGGAAAGCAACAGGCTGTCTTTATAAACATTTTCAAAGGACGCACAAGCAGCTGAAGGATATAACAATAAATATGGATTAATTTCAATTGGAATTTTAGTGGCTTAATCTCTCCATTACCTGATTAACTTCACCATAATCGTAATCATCGTGTCGTATGCCAAAAATGCATTGTATATAATTCCATATGGCACGTCGAAACTTGGATGTATCCACATTCTTAATACCGCCCATTGTGAAATATGTTAAATTATAGGCAACGCGAAATTTATCATCCAAAAAAGTGCCAACATCATTGTACAAGCTAACAAAAAGAAAATATTTTTAAAAATTTATTTAACAATTTATATAAATAGTTTACTTACCCCTCTACCAGGGAATAACCATGATCCTCCCAGGAATAGTCCTGTATGCGAAATGTGTTTATATTCTCAGCGCCACGACGTGCAAAATCCTGATACGTAAAATTCGCATCTTCCACATAATGTGAAATTATTGGCGGCAATGCGATTGTCACCTCCGGCGTAACTGCTGCCAATTCCGCCGTTTGCATCTCAACGCTCTTGAAGCGATTGCTCAGCTCTGCCTCGCTGCATTCGTCCTGATTCTGGGACAGGACCTTCATACGCTCCATCAATGCCTCCACAGAGATGCCATGTTGTTGCGGCTGTTGCTCTGCGGCGGCTATGGGGGTAAACGAAAATTAAATTAATATAATTATTATAATACTAAGCATTTAACATACTTAATAATATGATAATAAAATCAGAGTTATTTATAAAAATAAATAAATTCCGAAAGATTCTAAATTTAGCAAAGAACAACGTTTAAATGTCAAATTAATCCAGATGAAAAAACAAAATCAAAGAAATAATCCTTTTGTTAATCGGCAAAAAAAGTTAATAATGTTGAGAGTTAAAAATTTGCTCTAGACGAAAAACGAAAATATTTAGAAATACTTTTAAAATATTATTGTTTAATAATGTAAATCATATTTTATAACTATTTCTAAATATTTTCGTTTGTTTAATAATTGAAATATAATTTCAAGATTTTAAATTAAAAAAAAAAAAATTACAAACAATTTTTTATTGATAAATTGAGATATATATTTTAATTTTTTCCAGAATGTCGCCAGTTACAAAATTTTGTATGACAAAAATATTAAAATATTTTAAGGAATGAGGTAAAAGTGTTTTGATGAAATTGTATTTTTTTAAATGAATAAAATTAAAATGCAAAATCAAAGTAGAAAAAAAATCATGACTTAATTGAAAATTCGCAATTAAATAATAAATAAATAAAAAGAGATTTTGGATTTTTTTGCGGCATAATTTCCTTAGACTTATATTGTTCTCTTTATAAAGAAGTTAAATTTAGAATATTGATTTATGTTTTAATTTTTTCCAAAATGTCGCCATTGCCAAAATATTTTGAATGACAAAAAAATAAAAATATTTCAAGGAATGAGTTAAAAGTTTTTGATAAAATTGTATTTTTTTTAAATGAATAAAATTTAGATGCAAAATCAATGTAGAAAAAAAATCAAGGCTTAATTGAAAATTCGCAAATCTGAGAGTTTGTTTTTTGTAGGATAATTTCCTCAGACTTATTATATTGTTCTCTTTATAAAGAAGTAAAATTTAAAAAATTACCTAATTTGAATTTTTAACATAAAAAATATTTAACAAATGATTCTCTTGATATATTTTATATATATTTATTAAATAATTGACCTCGATTCATCTAATCTCATCTCCTGCACTCATCTCCTATATTAAATATTAATACAGAGTATACTCTATCTAACTCTAATTAAAAAAAATGCCTGTCGGCTATATTTTGAGCTCTTAAGTATCCTTTTGATAAATTTAAATTTTCAATTAAAACTTGCAATTTAGTTGAGTGTTCATAATCAAATCGGTTAAGTTTCGATTAGTATATATTTGGCATTGCACTTACCCAAATAATGTTGGCCAAAGCCGTTGCTGTTGCTGTTGCCATTGTTATTGTCCGTTGGATTATTGTAATCGGGCTTTGAATTATTGCTGCTGCTGTTGTTCAGGGATATCTCACCAAGGACATTTTTCTGCTGCTGCTGCTGTTGTTGCTGCTGCTGCTGCTGTTGCTGCTGCAATTGTTGCTGCTGCAATTGTTGCTGCTGGTGTATGGGGCTGGTTGTTGTCTGGCGTGCCTCATCAAGAACTGCGGGCAAGGACACAGGTGCGGATGCAGACACAGTTACAGATACAGAGACAGGAGCATCCTTCAGTTTGGGACTAGACAAGCCATCCAGCTTTTGTGTTAGACCGCAGGAGAACACAAATGAGGATAACGAATGGAAATGGGATAGCAGGACCATCGCATGTACAACCTCCGACAAGGACCAGCTATTTTTGCCTTTGGTCAGACGCTGCAGAGAATTTCAAAATGCAAATTGTTTGTTAAACCACACAAAAAATATAAGAATTGCAAGAGAAAGAGTATCATTAAACATTAATGAGCATAGTATTTGCACTACCTCAATATGCTCCTTCCGCAACAGCCAGGGACGATGTGCTAATATTTTATTTATATCGTATATGGCACGTAATTTGGCGGGTATATAGTCCACACCGTTCAGCCATTCGCTATTGCCGCCCTGATTAATGAACTCCTTCTCGTAGCGCTTTACCAGATAGGGACATTGATGTCGAGCGGCAGCCTGAAAGTATAAAAAAAAATATATAAAATAAAATAACAATTAAATAAGAATGTTATGAAGAGCACTAGAGCTGACAATCGATAGCGGTTTGTATCGATAAACGATTATTTATTCCAGCTTCGATTTCAGAAAACTTTCACTAACAATTTAAGTTTACTTTTCTGATTTTAAATTTTATATCTACATAAATATTTAAATTAAAAATATGCTTAACTATTTTAAAGATTTCTTGAATCTCTAAATAAATCTCTCTAGAGCTGACAATCAATAGCGGTTGGTATCGATAAACGATTATACAATCCATCTTCGATTTCAGGACACTTTGACTAACAATTTAAGTTCACTTTTCTGATTTTAAATTTTAATGCATATATAAAAAAATTTATTTCTAAATGTGCTTAATCATTTTAAAGATTTCTTGAACAATCTCTAAATATTTTTTGACAAATGTTGTTAATATTATCGATAGTTTTGTTTGTTTAAAATATTCCCAAATTTTAGATTTTTTAATAATTTAAATTTAAGTTAAATAATAAAGTTAAATGTTTCGAATGGTTTTCAAATTTTGATAACTATTTCGACTGAAAAAAAAAACCAAAACAAAAATGTTCCAATATAACATAGCTAGGGTATTCCTAAACTTATAACATTTAATTCTTTAAATATGCAACTTTCTCAAAAAATGCATGGCTAGAGGCTTTGAGCTCTGTTTGCAAATTAAAAACTAAAAAATATAAAAGAAAAATAAATTAAAATTTTCGACCTCTCTTTGGAGTACCCTTAACCACATCACATATTCTATTTGCATATGAACTATAATAAGAATTTAAATTATTAATTTACAAAATATATATCATTTTACCTTCCTTTGTTTACTTTGCGCATGTATTTCTCTTAATTTGATTTTAACTGGAATTTTTTCAATTTTCACCCTGTTATAGAAGTAGTTTAGCCTTTTAACAGACAATTACGATATTTATTATATAGTATTAGCCTTGAACTGTTCATACTTGAAATATCATAGGCTCAATAAAAAGCAATTTAGACAACGCGTCGCACAATCAAAAAAAAAAAACAAACATTTGAAATTTGAGTGAATAAAAATGATCCCATGCCGCGTTCTAGATACTACGACAAATATATATATATATATATATATATTCAAATATGCCCCAAAAGGCAACCTTAATATTAATAGCCTTTGTGTGTGTGTATGAGAGAGTAAGAGATAGTTAGAGATAAAGAGAGACAGAGAGAAAGCACATCCACACCTGAAAATGTGCTAAAAATATATATAAATATAAGTATTTGTTATGTGTGACCCCATTGAAAGCGTAGGTAGGCCTTTGTTTTGATTTTTGTCATTGTTTTTGTTATTGTCATCATCAACAACATCATGATGTTCAACATCATCATCATCATCAACATCATCATTGTTTCTGTTGTTGTTTTCCGACTTGGTGCATCATTAATAAGACTTCTATGTACCATAATCATGTCAGGCAGTCATAAATCTTCAATTATTTTACATTTATTCAGAGCACAACAGAAATTCTGTGCACAATAGGCGACTTGATAAATACGCTACAATCAAATGTTTGCAAATTTACCGAGTATATTTTTAACTAAGATTTTTGCTGTGTTTTTAAATTTTTGGTAGTAATAACAAAGTTATTTTCATTTAAAATAGTTAAAATTACATTTACCAAAGTAGAAACTATTTAAAATCACTTTGCGATATTTAGAACAATTAAAATTTCGATTTCGTTTGATTAAATCGCAACGGAACACCTAAACAGATTCTCTAGTTTATAGCGTTTAGGCTCAAATGTGAATGATCGGAATTGAGAACATCAAATCTTAAAACGCAAGAAATGAATTCACTTGCCTAACAACAACACGCAAAATATGAATTAAACTCAGGTGAAAAACAGTCAGAAAAATATATAAAATATTGTTTTTTATTTACTTAAACTGTTTCTTAAATTAGAAAAAAAATAAACACAATTTTTTTCAATTAAGAACTAAAAACAAATCGTACACCTAACAAAATGCGAACAAATTAATTCATCAAAATTTAATTGTACCCCTAAAAATAAGAACAATGTGTAGTGTATACAAAAAAATAAGTATTTAGTACATTTCATATAGATTCTATATATATATATGAATATATATTTTGGCAACTCAGTCGAAACGTAAATCGTCTTCAATTTGCAGGCAAACAGTTTAAATGAATGTGTTTATTATTTTCACGAATATAAAAGTCAAAGACCCAAAACCAAAATACACATATCTTATCTAGTTTATTATTATTGCACAAATGTACGACTATGAAACGCAACAAATATATATATTGTATGTATATATATAATCTATTTAAAGAACAAACACAATTTGTAGAGTCATTGCAAAAGTGCGTGTATAATACATAGATGATTAGTATATCAAGTTGTTAATATTTGTAGAGAAATTTAACTAATACAATAATAATTTAGATTAATCAAGTTAATTGTTAAATCGATAGAAATTTTTGTTGTATTAGCTTTTTGTATTTAGACTTTACTAAATATAATGATATTAAATTGAATTTCTTGTACTTTTGCACTTTAATACATAAAAACGCTCAAGCTCTCTTGAAAAAAATATTTCAAAAGAAAACTTTTCTTATTCTCACAATTTTACGAATTATAATCATTTTGACTTTAGATTTGAATTCAATCCAATTTTTATTAAATAAGGACTGTGAAACATTCTCTTACTGCCAAAAATTTAAGCCAAAGGAAATGTGAATTTTCCTTAAAGTGTTTTTATTGCCATTTTTGCGGATTGAATTCACCTTTGTTTGATTTAGCATTAAGTATACTTTCAATTAATAAATAAAATAATAAAGATTTAATTGACTAAATATCACTTTTATATTCACGAAAATAATAAACACATTCATTTAAACTGTTTGCCTGCAAATTGAAGACGATTTACGTTTCGACTGAGTTGCCAAAATATATAAAATATATATATATAGAATCTATATGAAATGTACTAAATACTTATTTGTTGTATACACTATACATTGTTCTTATTTTTAGGGGTACAATTAAATTTTGATGAATTAATTTGTTCGCATTTTGTTAGGTGTACGATTTGTTTTTTGTTCTTAATCGAAAAAAATTGTGTTTTTTTTTTCTAATTTAAGAAACAGTTTAAGTAAATAAAAAACAATATTTTATATTATTCTGAATTTTTTTTCACATGAATTAAATTCATATTTTAGTAAAATGAATTCATTTCTTGCGTTTTAAGATTTGATGTTCTCAATTCCGATCAAAACTGTTTTGATTTTAAATTGAAGCTTAAACGCTTTAAACTATAGAATCTGTTTTTATTTCCTATTTCTATTAAATCAATATAAACCGAAATTTTTATTGTTATAAATTCCGCAAAGTGATTTTGAACAGTTTTTTTTTTGGTAAATGTAATTTTAAATATTTTAAATGAAATTAACTTTGCTATTGCTACTAAAAATTGAAAACGCAGCAAATATCTTAGTTAAAAATATACTCAATAAATTGGCAAACATTTGATTGTAGCGTATTTACCAAGTCGCCTATTGTACACAGAATTTCTCTGCTCTGAATAAATGTAAAATAATTGAAGATTTATGACTGCCTGACATGATTATGGTACATAGAAGTCTTATTAATGATGCACCAAGTCGGAAAACAACAACAGAAACAATGATAATGTTGATGATGCTAAACATCATGATGATGTTGATGATGACAATAACAAAAACAATGACAAAAATCAAAACAAAGGCCTACCTACGCTTTCAATGGGGTCACACATAACAAATACTTGTATTTATATATATTTTTAGCACATTTTCAGGTGTGGATGTGCTTTCTCTGTCTCTCTCTATCTCTCTTTATTTCTATCTCTCTCTATCACACACACAAAGGCTATTAATATTAAGGTTGCCTTTTGGGGCATATTTGAATATATATATATATATATATATATATATTTGTCGTAGTATCTAGAACGCGGCATGGGATCATTTTTATTCAGTTAGATTTCAAATGTTTGTTTTTTTTTTTTTTTTTTGATTGTGCGACGCGTTGTCTAAATTGCTTTTTATTGAGCCTATGATACAATATTTCAAGTATAAACAGTTCAAGGCTAATACTATATAATAAATATCGCAATTGTCTGTTAAAAGGCTAAACTACTTCTATATCTTAGGGTGAAAATTGAAAAAATTTAAGCTAAAATCAAATTAAGAGATATATATTCGCAAAGTAAACAAGGGAAGGTAAAATGATATATATTTTGTAAATTAATAATTTAAATTCTTATGCAGATTTTTGGTAAATTAATAATTTAAATTCTTATTATAGTTCAGATGCAGATAGAATTTGTTATGTGGTTAAGGGTACTCCAGCTGCAAAAGTTGGTATTTATTTTTCTTTTATATTTCACGGTTTTTAATTTGCAAACATGGCTCAAAGCCTCTAGCCATGCATTTTAAAAGAAAGTTGTATATTTAAAGAATCAAATGTAATTAGTTTAAGAATACCCAAACTATTTAGGCACATTTAAAGAATTAAATGTAATAATTTCATGAATACCCTGACTATGTTATAAAGGAACATTTTTGTTTTGGTTTTTTTTCAGTCGAAAATAATTATCAAAATTTGAAAACCATTCAAAACATTCAACTTAATTATTTAACGTAAATTTAAATTATTAAAAAATGCAAAATTTGGGAATATTTTAAACAAACGAAACTATCGATAATATCGACAACATTTGTCAACAAATATTTAGAGATTGTTCAAGAAATCTTTAAAATTTAGAACTTAATTATTTTTATAGATATGAAAGATAAAATCCGAAAAGTAAACTTCAATTCTTAGTCAAAGGATCGTGAAATCGAAGTTGGAATAAATAATTGCTTATCGATACAAACCGCTATCGATTGCCAGCTCTAGTGCGATTTATTTAGAGAATGTTCAAGATATCTTTAAAATAGTTAAGCACATTTACAATTTAAATATTTATGTAGATATAAAATTTAAAATCAGAAAAGTAAACTTAAATTGTTAGTGAAAGTTTTCTGAAATCGAAGCTGGAATAAATAACCGTTTATCGATACAAATCGCTATCGATTGCCAGCTCTAGTGCTCTTAATAATATTCCTATTTAATTGTTATAATATTTTTTATCTTTTTTTTATACTTTCAGGCAGCTGCTCGACATCAATGTCCCTATCTGGTAAAGCGCTACGAGAAGGAGTTCATTAATCAGGGCGGCAATAGCGAATGGCTGAACGGTGTGGACTATATACCCGCCAAATTACGTGCCATATACGATATAAATAAAATATTAGCACATCGTCCCTGGCTGTTGCGGAAGGAGCATATTGAGGTAGTGCAAATACTATGCTCATTAATGTTTAATGATACTCTTTCTCTTGCAATTCTTATATTTTTTGTGTGGTTTAACAAACAATTTGCATTTTGAAATTTCTCTGCAGCGTCTGACCAAAGGCAAAAATAGCTGGTCCTTGTCGGAGGTTGTACATGCGATGGTCCTGCTATCCCATTTCCATTCGTTATCCTCATTTGTGTTCTCCTGCGGTCTAACACAAAAGCTGGATGGCTTGTCTAGTCCCAAACTGAAGGATGCTCCTGTCTCTGTAACTGTGTCTGCATCCGCACCTGTGTCCTTGCCCGCAGTTCTTGATGAGGCACGCCAGACAACAACCAGCCCCATACACCAGCAGCAGCAACAATTGCAGCAGCAGCAGCAACAGCAACAGCAACAACAGCAGCAGCAGCAGAAAAATGTCCTTGGTGAGATATCCCTGAACAACAGCAGCAGCAATAATTCAAAGCCCGATTACAATAATCCAACGGACAATAACAATGGCAACAGCAACAGCAACGGCTTTGGCCAACATTATTTGGGTAAGTGCAATGCCAAATATATACTAATCGAAACTTAACCGATTTGATTATGAACACTCAACTAAATTGCAAGTTTTAATTGAAAATTGAAAATTTATCAAAAAGATACTTAAGAGCTCAATATACAGCCAACAGGCTTTTTTTTAATTAGAGCTAGATAGAGTTTACTCTGTATTAATATTTAATATAGAAGATGAGTTCAGGAGATGAGTTTAGTCGGCTCGAGGTCAATTATTTAATACATATATATAAAATATATCAAATAGATAATCATTTGTTTAATAATTGTTGAAATTGTTAAATGCTGAATATTCAAATAAGGCAATATTCTAAATTTTACTTCTTTATAAAGAGAACAAACTCTCAGATTTGCGAATTTTCAATTAAGCCATAATTTTTTTTTCTACATTGATTTTGCATTTAAATTTTATTCATTTAAAAAAACAAAATACAATTTTATCTAAAACTATTACCTCATTCCTTGAAATATTTTATACACTTTTGTCATTCAAAATTTTTTGGAAATGGCGTTTCTGGAAAAAATTTTAACATAAATCAATATTCTAAATTTAACTTCTTTATAAAGAGAGCAATATAAATCTAAGGAAATTATACTGCAATAAATCCAAACTCTCTTTTTATTTATTTATTATTTATTTGCGAATTTACAATTTATTTTTTCTACATTGATTTTGCATCTAAATTTTATTCACTTCAAAAAAGATAACAATTTTATCAAAAACTTTTACCTGTTGTTGGCCATTTTTTAATTTAAAATCTTGTAATTACATTGCAATTATTAATGAAACGAAAATATTTAGAAATAGTTCTAAATATTTTCGTTTTGCGTCTATAGAAAATTTTTAACTCCCAACATTTATAACTTTTTTTTTGGCGATTTACAAAAAGGATTATTTCTTTGATATTGATTTCTCATCTAGTTTAATTTCACATTTAAATGTTGTTCTTTGCTGTTTATAGAATTTTTTGGAATTTATTTATATTTATTTAAATACCTCTGAATTTATCAGCATATTATTAAGTACTCGCTTAGTATTATAATAAATATATTAATTTAATTTTCGTTTATTCCCATAGCCGCCGCAGAGCAACAGCCGCAACAACATGGCATCTCTGTGGAGGCATTGATGGAGCGTATGAAGGTCCTGTCCCAGAATCAGGACGAATGCAGCGAGGCAGAGCTGAGCAATCGTTTCAAGAGCGTTGAAATGCAAACGGCGGAGTTGGCAGCGGTTACGCCAGAGGTAACAATCGCATTGCCACCAATAATTTCGCATTATGTGGAAGATGCGAATTTTACGTATCAGGATTTTGCACGTCGTGGCGCTGAGAATATAAACACATTTCGCATACAGGACTATTCCTGGGAGGATCATGGTTATTCTCTAGTGGAGGGGTAAGTAAACTGAATATTTATAATAATTATAAACAATATATTAAAAGTATATTCTCTTTGTTAGTTTGTACAACGATGTTGGCACTTTTTTGGATGATAAATTTCGCGTTGCCTATAATTTAACATATTTCACAATGGGCGGTATTAAGAATGTGGATACATCCAAGTTTCGACGTGCCATATGGAATTATATACAATGCATTTTTGGCATACGACACGATGATTACGATTATGGTGAAGTTAATCAGGTAAGGCAGAGATTAAGCCACTAAAATTCCAATTAAAATTAAACTATATTTATTGTTATATCCTTCAGCTGCTTGTGCGCCCTTTGAAAATGTTTATAAAGACAGCCTGTTGCTTTCCGGAGCGTATTACCACCAAGGATTATGATAGTGTGCTCGTCGAGTTGCAGGACAGTGAAAAAGTGAGTTAAAAATTTAAAAAAAATTAAATACAATTTTTAATCTTGTTATTTAATTTGCAGGTTCATGTTAATCTAATGATAATGGAGGCCCGTAATCAGGCCGAATTACTCTATGCTTTGCGCGAGATAATGCGCTATATGACTTGATCTCATTAAGTGATTAAAGATATATAATTATACATACAAACATATATATATTAATATATAAACAACACGCATGCATATACCATATATGAATACACAATACATACATATACAAAATATGACAAAAGTTTTGAAATATTTTCAAAAAAAAAACAATAAACAGAAGCAAGGCAAATTTTAATAAGAGAACTATAAAAAAATAAAACAAATAGTTAAATAACCGTAGTTCCCTTCAAATTTGTGCAATATTTGTCAGTTCTACATATAAATCTTAAATGTCCAGTTAAATAATGTATGTGCAATTTTTAAAAACAAAACAACAAACAATTTAAATGTCAAAAGAAAATATGAAATAGAATACAATTTTCTGTGTCTATATGATATATCAACTTTAAAATAAGTTTTAAAAAAAGTGTAGAACTTAGTATACTAAAAAATAACCCTAAAAATACGATACTACATTATATAAATGTTTTTGAACTGAAGATTTGGTTTTTATTATCTGTTTTCTGTTTGTGTTTTTCCTTAAAAAAAAAATGCCTGCAACAATCACTGTACATATGTATTATGTTTTGTTAAAATATTTTAGTGAAATAAATACATTTTTATTTTAATTGCAATTTTGTTTTTATTTAATTTTTTTTAATTTTCTATAAGCAAAGCAAAAATCAAAGTGTTAAACTAAATCTCGGAGCTTTTCTTCTAAAGACACATAAATGAAAATATTATATTTTGATAATATTTAAAAAAGAAAAAAAGAAACAAACAAAATATTGACTGTAAGACATGCAATGTCTAAGAAACTGGGATATATACTTTTATTTTCAATACTATATTTATCCCAAAAGGTATGTATACACGATATAGAATTATATTATTATGATGCTAATGCATTAGTATATAATAAAAGGAGAGATTAAGAACTTATGAAATTGCAAAAGAAAAGAGTTTCAAACATATAACTCGAGATAACAATATATATAAACAAAAATACAGGAATAGGTTTTTAAGATATATAAAATTATTGGTTTCTTGCCAGATTCTTTAATCTTCTTTTCTTCAGTTAAAATATATGAAACGAAAACAGGTTTGTGAATTTGGAATATAAGAGTAAGAATATAGTCTGTAACTAGGCTTAATAAGAGCTTACTGAAATTGCTTACAAACACAGTTTACTTTCGGGTTACCGAAGTTATATATACACTTACAGAATACTAGCTGAGAGACTTAACTGCAAGGTATATAAAATATACAAATATATTCCGAAATTTTAATGTTTGATGTTGTCCAAATAGATTTACCTAATTAAGTGTTGAATATATTTTATTTGTTTTCAAAGTTTTGTTTAAATAAGCTTTCAATTTTTCATTTTTTTTTCTGATCCTAAAGTCAACACACATTTGACACAAGGAGAGAATATCACGATTTGCTGAAGAAAAAGAAAAATATAATGGTTCCATAAGTACATGTCATTAATATATATATCTATATATATATATCAAACACTTTTCATTGTACTTCATAAAATAAAGAAAGCTTCAGTTCATTCAATATTTAATGAAATTAATATTCTATTGATAAGCGTACATTAGATTAAGTAAATTATTAAGTGTATAAAAACAAAGAAAACAAATGTTTTAAACAGGTTTCCTGATAACGAATATATATAGATTAAATACATATATATACAGTAATAATAATATTAATATTAACACGCATGTTAGAAACCAAATTGTACATACAGCTAACGAGCTATATAGCGTTCAAAGATGTGATTTTAGCAAATATATATGCATTAAAGTATACCTTTGCATATAAATAGTTATACAAAAATGGATATGTATATATATTTGAAATAGTATATATATATATATAGAATACTTTTGCAAATAAGTAGATGTGTGCTTTAAATATTTACATAAATATTAAGCTCGGTTTGCTCATGTTTACAACAGAGTTAATAACATAATATAGTGGTAACTTTTACCGGCTAGATTTAAAAATTGTGAATTTTAGTATATACTAAAAGTGGATGATAACGAAATTTTAGTTTTTTTTTTTTGCATTAATGGAACGTACAGTGCAACTCATAGGTGAAAAATGCTCGTATGTGTATATATATTGTTGTATTTACAAAGCTCAAAATATTGCGAGAAGGCTGTTACATCTATATATCGAAGGCACTATTTGGTTCAAAAAACATTGTGTGCTAAAGATATATATACATTAGTATATTTATTATGCATTGAATAGATAATAAACAATGAATAAAAACGAATTTAAATTGGTCAATAAGTTAGCTCAACAATCGCAATACGATTGCCAATATTAAAAAAAAGAAATACTTAACTGAAAATTAAGAAATTTTTTGATTAACATATATTTAAGATAGATCGTCTTGGCTTTGAGTCTGCATCACAATACAGATATCAGCTCAGAAAATACTAATACTAAATGCTTATATATATGTATTTAAATGCAATTTTACAAATACCAATCTTGATGTCTAATATAACCAAAAAATAAATCATTTATGATGAATTTTAATAATTGTAAGTCTAAGCCTCTGTGGAAATGTGTAAACACATAAATAAATAAAATTTATCGAAATTAGAACTGCTTATAAACGAATAAAGCTTCTAACAAATTGACACGACTGATTTTGAGAATAATAATAATTTCTAAAACTCGACGACTTTACCACCATTTGACGTTTACTACTAAAAAAAAACGCACTATCAAAAGTGTTTCTACTGATATATAGAAATTAAAGATCATAACATAAATATATATATATATATAACTTTATAGATGTTTACAAAATTTAAAACTAATATATATGTGCACAAACTAATCAATGTTTTAAGCCTCTTGATGTTTGATGTTAAATAAAAGAAAAAAACTAAAAATTCTACAAGTTAATTTATTACCAGGATTAAGTATTCCTATTCCAACTCTGCTGAAAAAGAGGCTCAATTAAATTAATTTTTTAATATATATTTGAATTCCTTTTTGTTACATATGTATATACAATTTGTTGTTTTTATTTAAGCATATTTTCTTTTTGTTTTTATAATCATACAATTTCAATAAGTTCTCTTTATAATTAAATATCATTTTTACTTATATTGACTACGCATTTTTGTTAATAATTAAAAGACTTTTTGATTATGCAATTGGATTAAACTAAAATTATATATGTTGGATAAACTTGTTTGATTGTAAGTATTAATGGTTAAAATACAAAAGTTCAGTTTTGATATGGCGACAAGGATATTTTATATATGGGATACGTGTCTACAAATATATTGTTGCTTCTATGTATGTATTTATTCAACAAAAAGGCTTTCGATTCTACACAACAGATTGGTCCAACGCTTTCTTATAATAAGATTTGATTCATATATATATGTATTTTTACAACTCTCAAATAAATAGCCAGACTTGGTTTAATGTCAAATTTAATACAAACATTGAATCGAATCGAATCGATCGTTTCGCTAAGTTTTCATAATAATATACATAATAAGTGTAAATGTAAAGCTTCAACAAAAACATATTTGCTAAATAATCAGAATACAACACAAATTCTCGACCAGCTCGCGATGAGAAGTGCGATTCGGTTTTACAAATTGTCTTAATAAAAATGTTTCAATTAGTTTAATGAGTGAGCAAAATCCAAATAGTAGTAAATAATATTTATAGATATATTTATGTGTATATATATAATAGCATAGATTGTTATTGCAATGTTCAACATTTAGGCACAAAATATATATTGCTTCTCAATTAGTTAGAAAACAAATTATTGCATATTTAATAGAGTTTCGAGCACTCCCGTCTTTTTGCAGCTCCCTTTAATAATTTGAATAAGTTTCACTATGGTTAATCAAAAATAATACATATGTATAATGTCTGCGCGCTTGGCTAATTAGGAATCATTTCTGTTCAATAATAAAATTATTCAAGTTGAAGCTACACGCTTCGGTGAATTGGTATTGCTATTGTTGCTATTATTGCTATTGCTCAATACCGCATCCTTGACACGCTCGTGTTCGTCCTGAAAGAAGATTTTCGTAATGACCACATCGCCGGTGCTCAACGTTTGCGATTCCGCATCCACCAGTTTGACCACACGCTTGTCATTCGCTGTTCTTAAAATTGGCGTAATACTGCGCTCACCATGGCAATTGCAATTCTTCATGCTGGAAGTGGAAAAAGGAATTTAAATATTAATTTGAGTTTAAGCGGTAAATAAAGTTATTGATGTAGAGCTGAGAAACTTTCGATTGCTTTTATTATAATAATGATAATTTAAACAAACTTCCATTTATTGTGCAATTTATCGTCTTTTAGGTATACTAATGTGTTTAGATTTATAGAGGATTTAATTCTTTCATTACAATTATCAAAACTTTGCCTTTCGATAGTTAAGATATTTTTATCATTAGTTGATTACACTTTGCGCTAAGTTTTATTCAATAAAAGAAACAATTTATCTATTGAATATTTAGTTCTAAAGTTTTAAATTGAAACTCTTTCAAAACAAATTAAACCTTAATTTGAATACTAAAAGAAAAAATCAACAAAATTCGTTATGGATCAAATTTTCAATTTAAAAAATTAGATATACATAGAAGGTTAATTTGTGTTTTAATTACACCAAATTGTTTATAATTTTAGAATCTTTGCGAATAACAGAAAAACTTATATTGGAGAAACCAATAATCGAGTTATTTATGCACATTGAAATGTATATTTAAAAGATAAAATTATCCCTTAAATGATAAAATTAGAATTAGAATTATATTGACAAAACTCGTCTAAAGCATTTAAAGTATTTAAGAAATTCGAAAATTAGGCAATCTACAAATTGTCAAAATTTATCCAACGTTAGTTTTACAGCTCTCATTCTCATGCTACATACTTTCTTGTTTTTTCGCGTATAATTTGAAGATTCTCGGTAGTCGCAATGCTAGAGCCCAATTGTTCCTGCATTGCATTGGAAGTAATAATCTGTAATTAATAGAAAACAAACATTATTTAATTATTTATTTAAATAAATTAAAGCATGAAGCACTTACTTGATCGCATGGCAATGTCGTTGCAGTCGTTAATATGGCCTCAAGCTTATCAATGCGCGCTAATCGATCCATTGATTTATTTTGCAATATTTCCTCCAACATTTGCATGGATTCAGTCAGACTGGGCGGCTCGGAGCTAAAACGCGGCGAGAATGTGCCCGATAATGAATTATCCGATGGTACAGAATCCAAACTGGGGAAAAAGTCATTTTCATTCGGTTCCGCCTCATCCTCCGAGTCGCTTTGATCCCTGCAAGAAGTTGTAACGAGATTTATTAATAGTTCGTTACTTGTATATAATATAGTATCAAAGTTTAAGTTACTACTTGTTTGGGATTGCCCGCAGATTCCATTTTCTCCAGCTTTTTGGCCACCTTGTAATAGCCCTTGAGGCGCTCCTTCTCATCCTCCGTCAAGTCCATGTAACTGAGGAATTCAAAACTGAATTAAATCTACGTTTAGATCAAATTATAGATTTTCTTCAACTTACCGCAGCAGACGTATCTCACGATTCGAGAGCACAATACTCTTGCTGGATCTGGGCCAGTTTCTGCTTGAGATCGGAGACCTCAGTGCTGACTTTGCGTTGTTTTTTGCATATTTTAACCTGATTGGGCTTGATCTGCATGAGAATTTGTTCCGTGCATAGTTCAGAGAATAGTTGCCTGTTCTCCGGCTTAATCTGTTGAGCCAAACTGCCAAAGAGTTGATCGTGTATTAGAACGAGAACATCTCCCGCTGCATATAACATCATTTCGCGTGTTAGCGGCCTCTTGGCCCAGAACTTTTGATCGCGTCTATAGATTTGCTTGAGCTGATCCTTAATGGGATTACAGGGCGCATTATAATGCTCGCACAGCGAGTTCAACGATATATATTTGGCCTTATAAACCTGTTTACCATTCTCCTGATATTGCAAAATCGCATGCGCTGCCTGCGTATCAAATACATTTCGCAATAAAATGCCAAATTGCAGATACAAATTGACGGCATCATTGCGACAATCGTGTATGACCTTAATGACCTGATCATGCTCCAACAGAGTCTTCAGGCCACCATCACTGACCATGGCTGGACACGTTTGCACATCGAATAGAAACGCTTCACCCCTGGCCGTGCCAATCTCTATGAGCGTTATCTCACCCTTAATGCCCAGATTGATGCCCTCACAGTCCAGAGAGACGGCAATGTTGCACTCATCCTTGGCCAAATCCAACAATGCCTCCGTCACAAACGTTGAATGCTTTACATTGGCAATAACTGTTGTATTTTGTAAGACTTTAATTTTCCAAGTATCGCCCACAAAGTAACTCTGACTAGGCGTGGCATTTGTGACTGTTGCAACAGTTGCTGCTGTTGCTGCTGTTTTGGCATTGCTGGCGTGCACAGGACTTGCATGTGAGTGGGAATTCTGATTGGCCAGCGTTTGTTTATCCTTTTCCAAATTCTCAGCCAGAGTGCGTATAACTAGCGTATTAATGCGTTGTTTTAAAGTTTGATTAACGCTATTTAAACGCTCTGTGGTGGGAGTTGTTGCTGTTGGCGTTGTTGTTGCTGTTGCTGCTGTTGGTTGTTGTTGTTGTGTTTGTTGCTGTGGCATTATGGGTCCATAGCACACATTCGAGCTGGGATAATTATTCTCGCATAGATTCTCCAGCTTTAGCTCCGACATTGGCACATAGCTATCAAAGCCAGAATTTGGCTCCGATTTATTTTGTTGGCCCTGGCCAAAGCCATTGCCGCCCGTCATATTGGAGACAGGCGCATTTAGCTTGAAATTGGGCGATTGTATATTATTATTATAATTATTATTATTATTAATATTGTTGTTGTTGTTGTTGCTAGTACTATTATTCACATTATTGTAGCCATTGCTGTTGCTGTTGCGCATTGCCGGCGATTGCAAACGCTGCTGCACTGCGCTCAATGGGGATTCCACTTTACGTGGATTTTGATTATTATTCATCGCATTGAATTGTTCCCGGGAACGTGCCTGGGCCTGCTGTATGTGGGAATCATTCAGCTTGGGCTTCTGCAGCAATGTGACTAGATTCGCCTGGATGTGAAAGCAATCGCCAAAGAGTTTCAAAAACGAACTCAAATCGCCAGGAGTTTTGAACATGCGCAACCATTGATCCTGCGGAAAGTTAAGCGTCAACAAATGGAACAATTGATCCACCAACAAGGGTCCCTTCATCTCAATACACTGGGCGAAAAAGTCGAGCATTTGCTGTGTGCCACGTGTATCGATATTCGATTGCGGCAAGTGTAAACGATCCCTAGCCGGCAAATCCGTCATATTCTCACTGCCCACCAGCACCACATAGTCATCCGTCACCTTAAACGTATCCGTGTGCTTCATTAAAAAGTCCGTAAACTCCTTGATGTGCTGGCCTATAAAAGAAATGGGAAAAGAAGGGAATTAGATAAATATTTATAACTTTAAATAATTATAATTATAATCCTTAAAATTGTTATTACTTTGATAAATTTAATGCCTGTAAACTAGAATAGTATTATCGACTTTTAAGACTTGCATTAGATTTTTATATAATTTAATTAAACCTAAACCTCAGAATTTACTTAAAAAAAACTAAGCAATCATATAAAATAATATTTCTATTGCTTATTATATTATTTAATTAAATTTACTTAACAAAAAACCAATCAATGATAAAATAAGCAATAGAAATATTATTTTGTATCATTGATTGGTTTTTTTATATGTAGAAATATTATTTTGTATTATGTTATATTATTATTATATTAATTTGGGAAATTCGACGAAACATGCAAACTTTCCAACTCTTTATTTTTTATTTATTATTTATATTTATTATATTATTTATTATTTATTTTTTTTTAGATTCTAATGCAGAAAAATTAAGATATTATACAATAATAAAATACCTATTCTATTAAATTTGAAATTAGTATTTTATATCGATTTAAATGCAAATAAACAATTAAGAATTAAATTTTTAGATTTTTCAGTTTTTCAATAATTTTACTAAATGTGTGAGAATAATCAAAAAAATTAAAAAAAAGCGATTTAATCTATTTTTTTTAAAATTTAAATTAAAATCATTTTAAATGGGAAACAAACAGAACATCCACTTGAAAATCGATTCAGTTTTGACAAAATTATAAGAGTTATATATAAATTATTAAGTTAATATATTTATTATGGGAATTTTAATGTTAGGTTTGAAAATTTCACACTAACTTTTTATTGAATTTTTGACATACAAATTTAATATTTAAATTTAAAATTTTTATATCAAAAATTCAACAACAATTTAAATGTTAAATTTTGTGTATCAAAAATTCAACAGCCGCTCAAAATTAATTTTGAAATAGTTTTTTATACTAATTTGATTGTCCGCAATCAATAAAAAATACAATTTTAGAATTTAAAATTTTTCAATAATTTTGCAAAATGTGCAAGGGATATTTATGCAAAAAATTTAAAAAAAATCAAAAAATTTTATTTTCAGAAATTTTGATGTTAAATGAATGTAAAAGTTGAAATATAAATACAAAGACATATCGCGCGAAAATCTGTTAAGTTTTAACAAAGTTACGAGAGTTGAAAGTTTAGGAAGAGCATATAGTATAAGGGGGAACTATCCTTATTTATTTATATATACATACTATAGTTAAGTACAACCAGCAACTATAAAAAATTTTGGCGGCTAAATCAGCATATGTTCTGATTAGCTCATAGAAAATATACAATTAGTTGGGTTTTGATATCAAAATCCACCATAGAACAGCTTTTGTACGCCTCATGCAACATCTTGGTATTTTATAGTCTCTGATACAACTTTATTGTTGGCTATTGTTTCTATTAAAAATATATGATATAGTAATCCGATTAGGTTCTCAGCTGTGACAAGTTTCTTTAAAAACTTCAAAATAGGTATGAAAACACAGAAATATATGTAGATCTGACTAAATCGATTCAGTTTGCTATTCTCTAAATAATATATATTTCTATTATATTACGGGAACCGTTACAATTATAATTCATCTGATAAAAATTCTTAATTTTGTTTTCTTATTCTGTTATTATTATTTTTATTTTATAATCATTTTATATAAAGTTCTAATTAAATATTAAAAAATAAAATAATTCTTTTTTTATTAGTATTTTAAGGGTTTTTATACCTTACTAAATATTTTTTTAAAATCACGTTATCTATATTTTAATTACATTTTTATAATTTTTATTTAAAATAAATTACTTTTTTTTATTCGTAGTTAACTGACCTGAAATGTGTCGCACCTGTGGCGATGCCTGGGAGCGATGTCCTAGCAGACTGCGAACTGGAACTTCTGCAGCGGCTCCATATTGCAGCATCTTGTTCTTGAAGTAGTCTTTAGCCTCTTGGATGTAGTCGCGTTTGCCTCCAGTGTTGCCATCATCGGAGGTGGCATGTTGATAGGCATTAACCTGAACATAATCCCCGTCCACAAGGAATATCGATGGATATTGGGCGAGAAATTTCTTCAGACCTGTCGAAAAATGTCAATTATAATTAGTATAAGCCATTAGCGCTGATTTTCTTTCTTTCTATCAAATTTAATGCAGTAAAAGTGTAAAAGTGTTAACTTAATTACTTTGCTGACGTCTTGGGAAACTGAAAAATAACTAAAGTACTTAATGTACTAATAGTGTAGACATCAACTTGTTAATAAAAAGTTGATTAATTTATTTTTGCCACAAAGTTGAGTTTTAAATTTGTTGCATTGTATAACTTTGCGCTATCTGCTTGCCACATATGCCTAGCTTCCCATAATTAATGTCATTGTTATTATATATATATAAATATATGTATGCATATTTATATATCTAGATATCTAGATCTTCAGCTGCACATTGTTAAGTTGGCAAAAGTTTTGTTGCATAGCTTCCCCCTTAGCCCTTATAGTGTATACAATTGTGTGAAAATGTTAAAACTTGTTGTCTACACGGCACAAAATGGGAGGATTGTAATTTGGGGAATTCCCTAAAGGCAATAAAATTATTTAGGACTATTTTATTGCAAACATAAAATGTATAAAGTGTTTATAAAAATGTGATATATCTATGGGAACTAATTTGTTTTGCATGGTGACAATAGTGGCAAATGGCACGTGAAGATAATTTAAGTAAGAAATTTAATAAATTATTATTAGGAAGTTTGGCATTAATTTTCGAATTTAAGGAAAATGTTGAACTTATGTTTAATTGTTAATTTGTAATAGTAATAAATTGTAATAATAATAGTAAATAATAAATTGTAATAGTAATTTGTGAAAATCTAGCTGGATCGACGTAATTTTTTCACAATTTAACAAATGATACGTCACTAAAAACCTTGCCAATTTTATTAATAGTAATTTTAAAAATGTTTTTTTATTTATAAATGTTTCTTTATAAATAACGTCAGAATAAATCTACAGCAACTCTTTATAGAGATTTAAAGAGAGCATATATAAGGATAAATAAAGGCTAACCAGGAGCCAGGAAATTGAAGCACAGATAGCAATTTTTATATCCAAATTTTAGAAACTATTGGAGTGAAAAATAATTCGGAATAGACAGAAAATTGTAAGCTAAGAATTTATCTAAAAACTAAAGAAAAATGTACACTCTACCGGAGAGATTTAAATAGAGAATATATAAGGATAGTAGAGGCTAACCAGAAGCCAGGAAATTGAAGCACAGAGAGCAATTTAAATGTAATTTTTATATCAAAATTTTAGTGAACATTTAAGTAAAAAATAATCCGTAAAAGACAGAAAATTGTAAGCAAAAAATTCAACCAAAAACTGAAGAGAAATTCGCACTCTGCAGCAGATCTATTTTATATTCTCAAAATGCAGTTAATAATTTCTAACAAATAAAAAATAAAAATTCCAGAAATTCCAGGGTAAATAAATCTTTATTAATAACGTCAGAATAAATTTACAGCATCGCTTTATAGAGATTTAATTAGAGACTTTATAAGGATAGTAGAGGTTAACCAGGAGCCAGGAAATTAAAGCACAGAGAGCAAATTAAATGTAATATTTCTATCAAAATTTTAGAAACTATTAAAGTGAAAAATAATCCGGAAAAAGACAGAAAATTCAGTCAAAATCTGAAAAGGAATTCGCACTCTACAGGAGATCTAATTCATATTCTAAAAATGCAGTTAATAATTGTTTTTTTTTTATTTATTTATTTTTTCTTTAATTTTAAGACCACGTATGTCTCGCCAAATATCCCCTTTGTGACCTTGTTAAACCGTAAATAATAATTTCTAACAAATAAAATAAAGTATATTTAAAAATTAAAAACTTGCATAATTGTTTACAGTGCACATCTCCAGTCAAATGAAAAGTGAATGCACTCAAGCCAAGCTATATATGCTGAGCTATTTATTTGATAAATCAGGTCATAGTTGCTGCTGACTGAGTGCTGTCAACAGAGGCGGGGGGTTAAAAGTATATAAGAGGAGGGGTAGGAATAGTGACTACAGATTATACAGAGGTAACTCATCCCTCTCTCTCCCTGTCTCCCTCTCTCTATCAATCTCTTGTATGGCAGCCTATTGTGTGTGTAATATGACGTGACATGACAAACGCGCAACATTTTGATGGGCTGAGAGAGTGAAAGGGCAGGGGCAAGGGGGGCAGCGATTGTATGGCAGCGAAATTGTTTTTTATTGTTGCGTGTCGAGGGGTATTAACAACAACAACAATAAAACAACAACAACAACAGCATCCAAACTGCCATTGTTTGTCAAACTGAATTTTGTGTAACAAGCTCTGCGCATCAAAATTTAAACATTAACATAATATTCAACTAATTGCATTTTTCTGCTAAAAAAAAAAAATAAAAAAATAAATTTATTTTTATTTGATTAATCGAATTACACATAAGTTGTCTAGCTTTATTTAAAGCGTACACAGATTTCTTATAAACGACAATTTAATCTTGGTTTCATTCACATTTTCCAATGCTCAATGAGCCACAAAACTGACAAATGGGGTTCCCGGGTTCCCTTCTACACCCTTCCTAAAGAGGGTAAAAAAAAGAAGAAATATGTTTCTACATTATGTGTCCAAACGAAATGGGCCAAGCAACTGGTGCATAATTCAATTTTTATGTATTCTCATGCATTACACAAATTGAAATTGAAATTGAAATTTACAGGTAAACTGAAGTTTACACCAGAAAAAATAAAAAAATATAGAAAAAAAGCCAACTTTATATATATTTTTTATATATTTAGTATGGCATAATATTTATCGGCTGACATATAAGCCCCATAATCAGCAAAGTGGGCTGGGTACTGTGTAAGTGGTCTAGTCTACATATATATGAGTGTTGGTTTAAGGTTTTGTTGCCATATAAATAACTGCGGGGGTTGTTTTTAGACTTTATGTTCCTGTGTTCATTTTATTTGTGTTTAATGGGAGTTTGATGTTTAGGGAAAAGTATTATTTGCACTTGAATTTAGAGCACAAAATTATTTTATTATAATTACTATTTTAACTTGAATTTAGAACACAAAATTATTTAAATAAATTAAAAAAAAAAATGTTATGTAGAGACCTGTGTGCCTTATTAAATGACTGCTAAAAATAGTAGAGAATTATTATTAATTGCACTTGAATTTAGAGCACAAAATAATTTAAAGAACTTCCAAAAAAAATAAATTAATGTACAGAAACCTATGTGTCTTATATACTGACTGCTAAAAATTGTACATAATTATTAATATATTATTTTGAATCTAGAACACAAAATTTGCAAAAAAAAAAAAAAAAAAAAAAAAAATTTCCTGCAGAGAAACCTTGCTGCCTTATATAGTGACTGCTAGGCCCGCTTGTGAATTATGCGATTACAGAAATTAAAAAAACAGCGCCTGTAAGTAAGCAACACTTTGCATAAATGGCGGAACAGCATTCTTTTTTTTAATGCTTTATTGGAAACAAAATAGAAATTAAGAAAATCAATATTGGAACGTAATATTTTAGCCAGAATTATGTTGTTACTGATCAAGTATGTATATAAATATATATTTTATAGGGGAAAAAACACATTTATTAATGCTTTAAATATATTTTTATTACGTTCTTCCTCTAGAACCAACACAAAGTGAAGTTATTTAAATAGCTAAGTAGCTAATTGTCAAGCTAAAGAGAGATTATTATTATTTATTCCATCCATTAATTATTCCATCAATTAAAATTGCTTTCAAAATAATAAAATTAGACAAATATTTATTTAATTTTTTAAAATATATTATTTTTAAATTTGTTTTCTACTTAACACTATTCAATTGACCCTCGGCACAAGAATATATATTATATTTTATAGTGCACAACACAAAATATTTGTATCATATACAAAACTGTATAAAAGTCTAAACGGATATTTGCGGAACGGAGACAATATTTGTATGCAGGCATAGCGGCATTTTCTTGGCTGCCAGACAAGAATATTTACTAAGGGTTTGTAGAGGGGTTTAGAGGGGGAATTGGACACCCAGGACACCTCCCCCCTCGGTTGTGAAGCAGGTGTCGGTTGTGGCACATTTTACGGTCACTCGCCGCCTTCAAATACGGAATATTGGACACAATTTTGTGGGCAATTTTCAAATGCATTGAGAACATTTGCTATAAATACGAGTATATACTTTTGTATATATATATATTTGAATATTTATGTTTGCTTATTGAAATGTACAGCACAGAGGGAGGGCAGGAAGTGACTAGAGGTTATAGGTTACAGGGGCAGTGGGGCACAAAAAAAAAAGCTGTAAGTGTTTCGAGCTAAAAAGCAAAGGGTTATATGGCAATAAATTTAAGATTTTATGTCTTATAGGCAAAGTGAAAACTGAATATATTTCTTGATATTATATATATGTATGATATAGTAATTGCCTGCCACATGACTTCATTATATTTGTGTGCTGAAAGTCATTTATAAACGCATTTATTTCATTTGTGTAGAATGTGGCAGCTCATTAGTCGCCCTAATAAAATACAAATTTGTTTCTAGTTAAAACTTTTGTTTTTTTTTTGCTTTTAATGCCACACAAACACACGGCGAAAAATCAATGCCATTTCCAGCTACATTACCATTTGGATTTCCCTCTCCCTTTTGCCACATTTTCCCCCATTTCCCCAGGCACAAGTTAACAATAACATAAACCTTGGCAGCTGCCAGGCAAAATAAACTCAACAACAAAAATTCAAACGGAGACGCACAATGCCAAAACACGGACACGCAATGCCAAAAGAGCCGGAGAAATGGAATCCGAGATGGAGGCGGAGGAACTGCCAAGGGTGCTAAAGGATTTCAAATGGGCCAACCAAATGTTGCCGGCATAAAATCGTTAAATTTATATCCTGTAAGGATTCGAGACTCAAATTTGAAATGTGTTCAGGATAAGCAATGTCAAATGCATGAACAGGGATTAGTTAAACTTCTTGATAGTTAACTTGAACATGTCCAATTGCTCAATCGATCATATCAAATCATGCATTATACATTATACCATTTACTGTTCACAATTAATTACTATTATTATAATATCAAGCAATTAGTTATACTATATAACAATTATACATACACGCAAAAGCAAGAAAATTGTTTTTTTCTTTGTTATGTTTATAGAAGACGGAATACTCTTGCTAAAGTGAAATTAATAGCGTTTTTTTTTTCAAAGGGAATAATAAATATAATATTTTTTCAACATTTCTTTAATAGCAGTAATTTAAAAAAAAAAAGATTTTATTAGTATTAAGCAGGCTGCGAAGTTTTGAAAAAATATCTGTATCTTAGAATTTAAAGAAAAATGTTGCTTAAACCCTAGAAAAATTGTTATGCTTTTAATTTTGATACAGATATTTGTTATTATTATTACAATTTATTATTGATTTAACTAGTAAATAATATTAGAACTCACTCAAATGTCTATAATTAATTACTAAAAATAAATAAAATTAATATTATTTCCTTGACAAATAACATATGTATTATTGTAAGCTGATTTTAACTAAAATGCGAAGCAAACAGCAGAGTTTTATTAAATTAAATTAAATTTCTAGTCAAAACGGATTTTTGTTCAAAATATTAAATATATTTATTTTTAAATCTGTATTCATTAGAATTTGAAATGTGTGCCTAATATAATAGTTAAATTTATAATAAATTGTAATAATAATAACAAATATCTGTATCAAATTTAAAAGTAACAATTTTTCTAGGGTTTAACAACATTTTTCTTTAAATTCTAAGATACAGATATTTTTTCAAAACTTCGCAGCCTGCTTAATACTAATAAAATCTTTTTTTTTTTAAATTACTGCTATTAAAGAAATGTTGGAAAAATATAATATTTATTATTCCCTTTGAAAGAAAACTTTATTAATTTAACTTTTGTAAGAGTATTCCGTCTTCTATAAAAATAACAAAGAAAAAAATAATTTTCTTGCTTTTGGGTGTATGTATAATTGTTATATAGTATAACTAATTGCTTGATATTATAATAATAGTAATTAATTGTGAACAGTAAATGGTATAATGTATAATGCATGATTTGATATGATCGATTGAGCAATTGGACATGTTCAAGTTAACTATCAAGAAGTTTAACTAATCCGTGGTCATGCATTTGACATTGCTTATCCTGAACACATTTCAAATTTGAGTCTCGAATCCTTACAGGATATAAATTTAACGATTTTATGCCGGCAACATTTGGTTGGCCCATTTGAAATCCTTTAGCAGTTCCTCCGCCTCCATCTCGGATTCCATTTCTCCGGCTCTTTTGGCATTGCGTGTCCGTGTTTTGGCATTGTGCGTCTCCGTTTGAATTTTTGTTGTTGAGTTTATTTTGCCTGGCAGCTGCCAAGGTTTATGTTATTGTTAACTTGTGCCTGGGGAAATGGGGGAAAATGTGGCAAAAGGGAGAGGGAAATCCAAATGGTAATGTAGCTGGAAATGGCATTGATTTTTCGCCGTGTGTTTGTGTGGCATTAAAAGCAAAAAAAAAACAAAAGTTTTAACTAGAAACAAATTTGTATTTTATTAGGGCGACTAATGAGCTGCCACATTCTACACAAATGAAATAAATGCGTTTATAAATGACTTTCAGCACACAAATATAATGAAGTCATGTGGCAGGCAATTACTATATCATACATATATATAATATCAAGAAATATATTCAGTTTTCACTTTGCCTATAAGACATAAAATCTTAAATTTATGGCCACATAACCCTTTGCTTTTTACCTGCGAGACACTTGCAGAATTTACAACACACTCTGGCTGTTGCCATTGCCCCACTGGCCTGTGGCAACCTTTGGTCGCTGCCTGCCCTCGCTCTGGGGTGTATATTTCAATAAGCAAACATAAACATTCAAATATATATATACATAAGTGTATATGCATACGTATATATTTATAGCGAAATGTTCTCAATGCATTTGAAAATTGCCCACAAAATTGTGTCCAATATTCCGTATTTGAAGGCGGCGAGTGACCGTAAAATGTGCCACAACCGACACCTGCTTCACAACCGGGGCGGGGAGGTGTCCTGGGTGTCCAATTCCCCCTCTAAACCCCTCTACAAACCCTTAGTAAATATTCTTGTCTGGCAGCCAAGAAAATGCCGCTATGCCTGCATACAAATATTGTCTCCGTTCCGCAAATATCCGTTTAGACTTTTATACAGTTTTGTATATGATACAAATATTTTGTGTTGTGCACTATAAAATATAATATATATTCTTGTGCCGAGGGTCAATTGAATAGTGTTTAGTTGTGGCAATTAATATATAATAGCAAATTCCCTTGCTTTGAAGTGATTATATTAAAAATAAATATATTTAAAAAAATAAATAATTAATATTTTTCTAATACAATTATTTCGAGTAGCTGCTTTAATTGATGGAATAATTACTGGATGGCTTAAATAATTTTAGATCTCTGGTTAACTTGACAATTAGCTACTTAGCTATTTAAATAACTTCACTTTGTGTTGGTTCTAGAGGAAGAACGTAATAA